>ML795073.1:224804-252078 GCA_009831015.1 Picea engelmannii | reverse complement strand
GATAGTTTTGAGAATTGATGATATACTTTGCACCATTCATCCGGCATTCTAGAAATATATCTTGCCTCATGTTTATTTCGAACTAACAAGAAAGTGTTCAACAATCTCATGCCATCATATGCCGTTCCTGATATATAAGCTTACAAATGAAAAAGTCACCCATGCTTGAAAGAGAATATGTTGTGATGAGCCACCTTAAAATGATATTCCGAGCTATGTTATACAAGTAAAACTGTCTACTGTAGTTAGTTCTGAACATAGAATGCCATTAGCTGTTAGCCAACTTATCACATCTTAGTTCCAAGATGCATAGATGAACTTAATGTCAAATGCAGAAATCAACTTGAGCATTGTTTTTTGGGGCAAGCGACAAGGAATATACACAGTTGTGTATTCGTGAGTGTGGAATAAATGATAAACCTTCTTCAATATCACTCACGGGTAGTGAACAATTAGTCACAAAGCACACATAGAGATTTGCTGAAATCCATAAATACTTGGGAACATAGTGTACTGGAATCTTCGACAACTACATGTCGGAAAATAGGAAGAAGTGCAGACAGCATGTCTATAATTTAAAGAGGGTGGTAAACAAGAGGAAGAACAAAAACAAAAAAAGGAATCCAAGAAAATTTTATTGAGATAATTGTAGAAGAAATGATATATTGAATGAAGTTCAAGAGTGATAAGCACAATGACAAACAAACGGATTAATTGGAGATTATAGCCAAGACATAAGAAGGAAACAAGGGACCATTGTAGCGAATCAACCCATTCAATTGTTGGATTGAGGTAAAGAATGATGTTTCTTACATGCCTATAATTGTTGAAAAGACGAGAACCTATTTTATCTTCAGTTGAGATTTCCAGATAAAATATCACAGCATTGGTTGACATGCAAGTTGGAGAGAAATTGGAAATATTTCGTAGGCTTAAAGCATTTAACAGGCCTTTTTACACAAAAAAATGCTTCATTTAACCCTTTATCTATTAATATATGTAAATATATTACTACAAAGCATTTTTTACCAAAAAAAACGGAGGTAGTGGGATGCGCACAAAGGTGGCCAGCATAAGCATAAACAAAGATGGCTTAAAAGCCATAAAAGCTATCAAAATTGCCCTATATCATCATCATCAGTCCTACAGATACATTACACAGGCCTTTAATTGAAAGTTAGCTTGCTAAGGTACCATAGATCACTTTATCTTTAGGTTTTCATCATGTATAGACTTCAAAGGTGTTGACTTGGAATAGACAGGTAGGGGTTCTTTCTTTCAGGTTACAGATTAAAGAAACAACATAAGCATTATGCTTATTAGATACAACACACTTCATCTCTACTTGTAAATATCGTTTCATTGTTGAACAAGTGGACACTCTGAGCATTTTTACTCTGAAATGAGTGAAGATTTGAATCTTCCCCATGAGAGAAGCCGAAGATAGAACTGTTATCAGATTTGAAATCCAATAGCCATGGGAAGATTCTTCCTTTGCATCATGGAAACTTCTTCATATATAGGGCATAATAGACAAATCTACTTACATGTGGAATAATTAAAAGAACACAACCACAGTAAAAAACAACCATCGACAGGAAAGAAAATTAGTTCAAATCTGCACACAAATATGGGCAAGAATATATACAGACTCGAGCCTATTATTTTTTTCATTCTTCATGAATTAGTTTATGTGCTCTACGACATGATAGGCAGACAACGATAGTACATTTCACATACAAGGTTCTCATCCTCCATTACATTTCAGTTTTAAACAAGTCAAGAAACCAGAAACAAATTATCAACTAGCTGTCCAGCAACCAAAAACCTAAGAACTATTTGGTTGCCTAGTTGTTGAATAGTATATACATTAACATGCTACTGAAAGCTCCTGTTGGTAGTCGTTGATCCTGTCTAGGAAGACAAGGATAGTACATTTCACATACAGGGTTCTCATCCTCCATTACATTGCAGTTTTAAACAAGTCAAGAAACCAAAAACAAATTATCCACTAGCTGTCTAGCAACCGAAAACCTAAGAACTATTTGTTTTCCTAGTTGTTGAATAGTATATACATTAACATGCTATTGAAAGCTCCTGTTGGCAGTCATTGATCCTGTCTAGATTGTTGTTACATCTCTCCACAACTGCCTGCCATTGTCTGTAATTGCCAATGGATTGTTATCCTCCCAGTGACAGGCACCAGTTCTCATCATGACTCCAATGGTAAAGACCAATCCATATCATGCCCTCTAGTCATAGTGTGTACCTCTTAAATACATATCCATCCAACATTAGGTAACTGATAACCCTTAACCACTGACAATACCCACTTCGACTCATTAAACCCTGCAGCAGTAACCATAGCGATCTTTGATAAGTCTCTGCACCTCTAGTGGTAGGTTAAACTTCTAACTCTCACCCCCAGCTGCATGTTCAGCTCAAACTTGAGAAACACAGCCCAATAATCACTCAGACCGAAAGAAACCAATCAGCTGGTCTCTCAGAAACAAAAATAATAACCCAGAGAAGTACACCTACAATTTCACTACACGTTCTGACAATTAGAGGAGCATAAGCATAAGTGAATGAAAGATGGAGTTGAAAAATTTGCAAGGGGACTAGAAAACAATAAATTACATGCAAGATTAAGCAGCATTACAATTCATGCACATTTGCGAACAGTGAACCTACTTTAATAAGCTTCCATTTCTATCGAGTCTCCATGTAAATTTGTAGATGGATTCAAAAGAAAGAGGTGGAGCAAAGCATAAAGCACTAGATCTGAACTTTAACTGATGAGAAAAACAAAGAAAAAGATAATATACAAGGGGAGGAATAAAGAAATCAACTCCAATATGACCCATACCTTAAGACATAGTTGACCAATAAAAGCAGCTTGTCCCCATAATTGCTGTAATAAAAAGAAGATAAGGCACAGCTAAAAGTTAAAGAAAACTCAAACAGCAATGGCATGTGGTGTTGGGGTGCTCTGCATGTTCCATCTGCACGTGTACTACAAATATCAAGTGACTATTATAAAGCGTCTGGTGAAATAACTAGTGCATATTAGCCCATATATGCTATTGTGACACACCACATTTTCTTTCAAGCTTCACACATAACCATTGTTTCTTACAAATTGATAGTTACTGCTATTTGCAATCATATTTTATTCAGTCCAATGCCAAACTATGTACAACTTACAAGAAACATACCTGGAAATCGGAACTATTTCTGGGCTTAGATGGCAACTTGTCATAACCAATTAGCCAGCCTCCAAGAAACACAACTGTTGTTGATTCGGTCGCCATTCTTTGGAAGCCAACTAAATTATGGAGTGCATGCTTTCAATGGAAACTTCCTTGATGAAGGGAATTCCAGATAATGCATCAATGCATAAATTTGATGCAGCCGTCTTGTTACAACAGACAACTAGCTCATGAGTTTCCTTCAGATCAGGGCAATCTGTCATAAACTACAAGAAAAAACGTGAATCATTTGGGATGTATCAATATTTGCCTGCTTATTTTTCCCATTAACGCAAATAGCTATATCATATTAATGATAACCTACAAGGTGATTTGGGTGTAACTGCCCATGACAGGACATTTTTACTGTGGTGTAAGTATGCATTTCAGACAATAAAATAAAAACTACAGCTAAAAAACAATACAATTCAATCTGATTAGAAAGAAGTAATTCTTTTATCACACTAGACTACACCAGATCTTTTGCCTGAAAGGAAGTTGAGGCATGATGGCACATACCCTTAGAGTTGCCCATTGTTGTTGCCGCCTTGAACTCCCTCAGCCCATAAATTTGTTTCTGAGTTACTGTTCCTTCTTCTTTGGGGATACAGATTCATTGTATCTGAAAGCTCTTGAATTGAACATGAAGACGACTTCTGCATTTTATCTTCAAGTATCTGCACAATTCTTCTCTCATTTATCTGCAGAAGGCAGTTCTTCAACAATTCACAGGTGCAGGGATAAGGTGGTATTCCTTCATCTATCATCTCTTCAAAATACTTGCATGCTTGCTCGTATTTCCGTTTCTTGCAAAATCCATGAATCATGGCAGCATAAGTTGTTACAGCAGGACAAAATCCCCTTTTCCCCATACCATTCCAAACCTCCAAAGCCCTGTCAAAACGTCCAACATTGATGAGCATCTTTATTAGAATGTTGTATGTATGGAGATCAGGTTTGCATCCATCATTGTCCATCCTTTTTAGAAGTCTCATAGCTAGTTTGACATGATTGTGCTTACAATGAACTTTCTGAATGATATTGTAACTCCAAACATCTGGCTGGACACCTTTAAGATACATCTCATCCAGTAGCCTATATGCATCATCCACATTGTCCATCCTGCAAAATCCTCGAATCAAAGCATTGTACGTTATGACACTGGGGACAAATCCATATCTTTTCATCCTACCAAGCACCTTCAAAGCCTCCTCTATCTGATCTGCTTCACAATGGGAATGAATAAAAGTGCTGTAAGTAAAGACATCGGGAGCAGGTCCCCTAACCTTCATTGAATCAAAGACTCTGTAAGCCTCCTGTAATTGTCCTCCCTTACATAGAGAACGCAAGAGAGTATTGTAAACAATGATGTCAGGATTACATTTTCGCTCAACCATTTCGTGAATGATCCTCTGTGCCTGTGCAGCATCACCGACATCGCCCCAAGACTTCATCAAAATAGTATAAGTTTTCACATTTGGAGGATATTGATCCCTAACTTCCTCATAGAAACAACGGGCATCACTGGCTAGCTTGTTTTTACAGAGAGCACTAAGCAAAGAATTGAGATCATCAATGCCTGGTTTGCAACCAAAATCCACCATGCCTCTAAAGGTCTGCCTGGCATCTTGCGGTAGGTGGGCTCTTGCATATCTCTTCATTATAATGGAGAAAGCTTTGTTGGTGATCGAAAGGCCCTCTTTCTTCATTTGTGCCAGCAAATCCCAAATGGTGTCAAACTGTTTAAAGTTCCCTAAAATGTCAATCATTATGTTGCACGCATCGGTGCTGTGCTTATACCCAGGTTGTCTACCAGCCCAGCCAAAAAACCTATATGCAGGAACCCCAAGATTACAACACCTCTTCAAAGCTTGCTCTACTAAATCATGTGACAGTTCTAAAGAATACCCATCAAGAGCTTCTTCCAGCTGATGATGGGGTTCGCGGTAATCACTCAGTAATCTACATATCGTATTCAATTCGTTTCCTAAACGGTTATGGTCTTCGTCATTATTATTGTGCTCTTTAACTGTACTGCATAAGATTTGATCCCTGGCTGTGGTTTCTGAATAAATATGCCCGGTGTAGACTGAATTACGGGTAATATACCTACGAAAGAGCACGAATTGCAAGTGAAAACTTTGTAATGGGGATCCATTGGCTTGGACACGAGGTTTGAAATGGCCAAGGTGGGGATTTTTGCATAACAAGGTCAAATATAAGGAAATTTTATGTGAAAATCGATGTACCTGGAGATTGCTGAAGATGGTCGTATGGGTATTATTGTTAATATATATGAATGCAGAGATCAGTCTTCCTCTTCGCGAGATCAATGCCGTTGTGGCCATTTCCAGAAAAGGAATCCGTTTTTCAGCAGGGATTGTAAATACGTTTTTGGACCACTTTCAAAAGATAGGTTTATGATATCATCATACACGCGTATACATTATACATTATGTGGGCAAGTCCTCAACGAAGTAGAAAGATCTTTTAGGTTTGATAAGTTTGATGATTTGATCCTTTAAATTTGATAGTGCAATGGATTATCATCCTCTATTTGATATATGTTTTAGGGATGAATTTTGAAAAGAAGATGTTTATCTTTCCTTAAGTTTCATAAAGTTTATTAATTAATAAATAAAAATAATTATATTGAATAATTTTTAAAATATCATTTTTATAGTTAAATATAGTGAAAATAAAAGTATTAATGTTATTATGTGTTTTTGTAAGTTATGAAGTAGTGAAAAATATTCCAGTTTTAAAATTGTATAAAATGGTCTTCTATTATTGAGGGTATGGCATCTTAAACGAAAGTGGTGTTCATCCTTGGCTTAAGTTCAAGTCGTGGTTTAACTGTTCAATATGTCTTGTGGGTGGGTATATTGAGCCAGGAGTTATAAAGGCAGCAACGTGAATCGATCCTTGGTGGCACGGATGATTGTAAGCCCTCGTTATCGATTCCCTTGTAAAAAAAAAAAACATGTTTTGTATTATAAATTTTACAATACACCCATCTTAAAGTGTTTTTGAGTTAGTCTAAGTGTTGAACAAACATTTCAAAGGCATTGATATATGATGGAACAACCAATAGGATTAACCATTTGTTTACCCTAGAAGCACTATGGTAGGCAATTGAGTAGGATGACCCAAAGAGTAATCTGGAAATATTAAAGGGATATTTAAGAGGATGAACCTTAACTTGGTATCGAAAAGCACACAAACACAAACCATCAAGAGATGGAGGGAGGCTATGGAAAAACATCAAAAGTCTTTTGGGTATAGCAATGATAAACCCTCAACATTTATACAACTAAAGAGTATCAAATAGTTAAAGGGAGAACAAATAATTAGATATATAGGACAATTAAAGTTTAAGCTACACAAAGAACAGAGTATAAATTGGTTTATATGAGGACTAAATCCCAACATCAAAGATGATGTCTAAACAATTAGGCCAAAAATATATTGAGGGGCACCAAATGTAATGATAGAGATGGAAGGTGATATTGATACTAGTACACTAGATAAAGAGGAAAACAAGATGAATAAGATTAGAAGATCCTAAGGATGAAAGTAGTCTAAGTACTTTGGAAAAGGAAAAAATGCATTGACTAAAGGCAAGACAAGATGAGAAACCAAGAGAAAATCAAGAGAGATAAGCTAGTTTATTTTTAGTAGAAACTAGAATACTAATGAGCATTTCTGGAATGAATGCCAACATAGCCCGAGGAACAAAGGAAAAATATTTAGGAAGAAATGGCACTAAGGAAGCCATCATAAACCAATTATAAATCAAAAGCAACACTACAGACGAAAGGAAAACAAAAATACATTTAGAGTCCATGCACAAAATAACAATAATAGTTTTATAACTTTGTTATAAGGAATACAAGCTTACACATGTTTTGTAAGTGGCATATGAGGATATACAACACAAAACTGTATACTTTCCACCCTTCGTAATCCTTCTTTTTTTTCATAGTATAGAACAAGAGATCAATGATAACATGAAATGAAGTAGATGTTTGAAAAGAAATGCAATGTGAATGATCATTGCATATGGTGGTCTCCTTTGATCTACTATGAGAGAAAATCATTCACAAAAATATCTTGGTTATGACTTAAGCATATATTTAAAAAAAAACATTGATAAGGTGTAGGATCTCTTTGGTGACCACATACATAACTAGGAGCCATGGACTCTATTGAAATCATAATTTCAATTAAGTGCATAAGGCAATCCTATCATTGAGTGGATTCGAGAGTTGGTGATTGAGGACCTATTTTGCAAGTTGGGAATGCCCACTTTAGCTACTTGGTGGAAATAGTAGAGGTGGAATTACTTTAAAGGGTTCTTCAATAAGTATAAGCATGTTGATGGGTATTGGTGGCCTATCCCCATGTTGGTTCTTGATGGAAAGTTAAACAAGCTCTAGAAAGTGGCCTCTAAGAATTCTACTTGGTTGTTTCATCTGCACATAGTATGGTAGGATTTCATTGAACCCAAAAAGACCATGTTTGCTTGGTCCTTGTTTTTATATGGCCTCCCTCTTAGTGAATGTTTGAAATATCTTTGGGTTTGTGAACCCAAATTCCCTTTCTATCACAAAGATGAAACAATCAAGCAAATGTTCTAGTTTTGTCCTTTTTCTAAGTTAGTATGGGTTTCGGCCTTAAACCTATGCTATCATCTCCTCCATCCATCCTTATCCTTGAAGTCTCCTTGGTGATAAGCTCACATGGTAAGTAGGATTCCATGCAACATGGAAACTTGTTGCAATACACATTTTCTTTCTAATTCATAAGAAACAAAATGATTTTTTTTTAAGAATGATCATTTTGATAAGGCCACTTAGTATGATGGATATTTGATTCATGCCAACCTTCACTTGTATATTCAAGTGCAAGATGTGAAGGTGGAATTCGAGATGGCACATCTCAAGTCACTGCTAGAGTATTGGGAGATGGCTCCTTGCACTATGAGTCAAGCTCCCCCAAAAGTTCACTTAGCCCCGGTTCTGAGTGCTTACACAAGTTTGGCAGTAGGCCTCCCCAAAGAGTAGGTTGCTTGGGTCAAGAGTGTAATGAACATTGGGACTTAAGCCAAGAGCGCCACAACTAGTTGTTTATGTTTGTAGCATTGTACATGTACTTAGGCACATGTCTAAGTGTCTAAACGTGTGGAAGTCGTCAAAAGCCTTCAACCTTAGTAATTTACTTTGATTAAAGGAATTATTAAAGTAGAGTTATTTTATTTGTATTGACCCCTAGCTAAACTGAGGATCATTACTATGCGGAAAACACATAAAAATGAATTTTTTTTGCTAACTAAATTCCTATAGCTAACTTGTTGTAAATTACACACAGATTTAACTACTATATGATATCATAATTAAATGCACCTGCAACATGCTAAGAACGACATGAATGTAGTTTAAATAACTCAACATAGTGACATATAAATCGTTCTCAAACATAGAGTTATTACACATTAATTAAACTCATAATGCAAAATAGAGACAAGATAAAACACTTACCTTTAAAAAATGGTTGCGCAACCAACTACTTGGGAAGAACGTTTCACCCAACCATAGACTTGTTGTTCCAAATATCAAATACAAATCACCCTCAAGCTTGGGCTAGCAATCCACAAAAGAGGGTGGTATCTCACTGTCCACTCACTACTCATAAAATCCACAACCCACTAGTATTCTCCTACAACTTTCCCGATTTTTCCACTAGTTATCTTCCTCTCAACTTGCCCAACCCAATGAATGTATCCCTTCACTGCTCTCAGTCCATCGGGCATCCCATTAGTTTATTAGGGTCTCTCTAGCACAATTAACCAATAATCTCACTACTAGGAAACTCAAGGGAGCTCACTTCTAGGAAAACTATAAGGAAAAACAACAACAACCACTTGTTGTTATAGTGCAACTCACACAAGAGTTCACTCTTTAGGCCTAGAAACCTAGCTATTCATTCTTTTGCTCCAAATGCGCTCCAGAATTTTCCCTCCATGGTTGCTCCAACTCCAAACTCTTATTCCTTGCTCTTTGCTTATTGTTCATGCAAAAACATTGACTGTCTATGATCCGTATTTAGGAACGAAACGAACCGATTAACAGAATGAATACAATAAACACATAGATATGAAGAAAAACACAGATATCCAGTGAACAATATCTTCTATTGAATAAATGAAATAGGTTGAAACTGTAAAACTGCAGAACTGAAACACTTGCTCGAATGGTGGTAGCTATCTCTGAGAAAAGATGTGACTGCTACATGCATCCGTCTGTGCAGAATGATTACAATGAGGCTCCAAAGGCCTTTTTAACATTACTCATGAACGCAAAAACCATAGACATCCAAATAACTAACCCTAGGAGATGAAACACCAAAAGTTAAATGGGCCTGTATGGGTAAGTTGGTACCTCAACTTCTCGGGGTCGTAACTTTTGCATACGACCTCCGTTTTAGGCGCGTGATAGCCCGTTGAAAAGGTATTTTAGAGAACTACACATTATGTCATCAAACTTTGACTTTGTCTACAGTTTGACTGTGGCGAGCAAAAAAAATTTGTTTAGGGCCCCAAAACGGCCCTAGAAGTACAACAAGATTTGTTGACATGAAAACATACAAAATAAGCCAGTTGGATTAGGTGGGAGGCCACCAATATCCACCTAGAAGATGTGTAGGGATTCAGAAAACACCGAAAGTGTAGAACCCACAATTACAAAGAAGTACAGAAGAACGTGTTGAACTAAAAATTGTCAAGATGAGCCAGTTGGAATAGGTGGGTGGCCACCAATATCCACTTGGATCGGTCCTCCCCCCTCAGGAAGAAATGGTCTCCATTGTGTTGAGTTCCCCCATCAGGTGAGGAAAATTCTATTGAATTTGGCCCCAGGTGAGCCACTTTTCTTGGTGTAGGAGTTGTCCTGCCTTGACAACCCGATAAAGTTGGATCCTCTGCTGGCAAGTGCCCTTGACTTGTGTGTCCACTATCAATGGATGCATGTTCCATGCAGTCAAGGTTGAGCTATGTTGGTGTCAATTGTTTTGCGATCTCTAAGGTGTCCAATAATGGTGGAAAATATGGTCGAAGGAGGTCCACATTGAACACTAGGTGCAAGCCAAGGAAGGGTGGAGTGTTAAGCTCAAAAGCATTGCTACCCACAACCTTGGTGATGGTGTAAGGTTCATAGCAAAGTGGGTGGAGCTTTTTATGGGCCCCTGTAAGATGATCCTTCTGTAAATGTAACCAGAACTTGTCTCCAACCTGAAACTTATGCGGTACCCTGTGTTGATCATGGCGCTGCTTGTACTTGGCATTGGCTTTCTGGAAAATCTCATGGACCTGTTGGAGAATGTGTTGAATCCACTCAATGAATCTGGTGGCTTTTTCAGTCTCAGAATGAACATGGGAAGAGTCTATCTGTGTGATTCCAAGAGGCAGTGAAACATTAATGGGACCCAAGGGTTAGAATCCCAGTCCCACCTGAAATGGGATATGGTCAGTGGAGCTATGGAGAGCCCTGTTGTAACTGTGTTGAACATAGGGGAGACTCTCATCCCATGTACGTGGATGGTTAGATTTGTACATGTGCAGGATGTGCATAATCATTTGATTGACAACCTCTATTTGGTCATCTGTTTGGGGGTGGAAAGCAGTGGATTTAGTGAGCTTGGTGTCCAAAAGTAACCAAAGACTCGACCAAAATGTGCTGAGGAACCTATTGTCCTTGTCGGAGATGATGGTCTGACATGTCTCAAAGTGGACCCACACTCGTTCAAAGACGATCTTGGCAATATCTGCCGCTGTGATGTTCTTCTTACAGGCTATGAGGATGGCCATCTTCGAAAACCAATCAACAACAACAAATAAAAAATCATTGCCTTGCTTGGTGGACAAAAGGACAGACATGTAATCCATTGAGATGGATTCCCAAGGATTCTCGAGGGTAGGAAGAGGGGTGTATAAGCCTTGCTTGTTGATGGATGGCTTAGAAATTGCACATGTAGTGCAAGATCTGATATACTTGTTGACATCCCGTCGAAGTTTTGGCCAATAAAAATGTTTTTGGAGAACAACCATAGTTTTCTCCATGCCAAAATGTCTTTCCATCCGACTGTAGTGGGAATCCCAAATTAACTTTGCACGCTCGCTTGCAGGAACACAAGGATGGCTTAGATGGCATAAAAACCCGTTCTGAATGTGAAAATCGGTGACAGTCGTGCCAGTACCTAATACCTGATAGGTGGTGGTGAAGTCTGGATCTTGCTGATAAAGTTGGGGCCACTCAGATGAATCATGTCCACAGGAATGGAGCACAGTGGTGAGTGCAGCCACTAAGGAAGTCAACGACACGATTTGTGCTCCATGTCTTATACTTGATGTTGAGATGGAACTGATGCAGGTAGGTGGACCACTTCTGATGGTGGTCGTTCTACAACTTCCCCTGTGTCTGTATGAACTGAAGAGGTTTGTGATCAGTGTGAATGATCATATCCTTTCCAAGACTGTAATGTTTCCATTGACGACAGGGTTGTACAATGGAATACATTTCCTTTTCATAGGTGGGGTATTTTTGGACAGTATGTGAGAGTGTCTCACTATGGTATGCCACCAGATGATCGTGCTTAGTGAGAATTGTACCTAAAACATAGTCATATGCATAAGTCTCAATCTTGAACGGTTGTTGCGGATCGAGCAAGGAGAGTACTAGAGCTGAGCACAAGTGACGCTTCAGATCCTTAAATGATCATTGCTATTCCTTCCCCCATACGAACTTTTCCCTGCCACCACCCTTGGTCACGTGGTTGAGGGCCCATGCAATATGGGAGAATCCCAACACGAACCGTCGGTAGAATTTGGCCAGTCCTAAGAAGCTCTGAAGCTTGGTTAGTGTGGTCGGGGCTGGCCAACCACATATGACTTGGATCTTAGTGAGATCAACATGTACCCCATGCTCATCAATAATGTAGCCCAAGTATTGGACCATGTTCATGCCAAAGGAACATTTTTCCAAGTTGGCATATAGCTTGTGCTGCCACAGAGTGCTCAAAACCTGTTGAATATGTCGCATGTGCTCCTCCCAAGTTCTGTTGAAGATGAGGATGTCATCCAAATATACCACCACAAAATAGTTGGTGAAGGGTCTCAATACATGATCCATCAACCTCATGAAAGTGGTTGGTGGATTTGTTAAGCCAAAGGGCATGACCAACTATTCGAAGAGACCTTATTTAGATTTGAAAGTTGTCTTCCATACAACAGTTGGTTCGATGGGAACCTGGTGGTAGCCAAAATTTAGGTCAATCTTGTTGAAGAAATTTTCCCCTTGAGTTGGTCAAGAAGGTCATCAATCCTAGGAATTGGGTACCGGTTTCTAACTATAATTTTTTAAAATTCTTTGTAATCAATGTAGATTTTCCAAGTCATGTCCTTCTTCTACACAAGTGCAATTGGGATTTCATAAGGGGAGGAGTTGGGTCTGATGTGCCCCTTTTGAAGAAGCTCTTTGATCTGATGCTTTATTTCATCATTTTCCATCAATGAGTGACGATAGACTGGTCCATTAGGCATAGGTACACCGAGGGTTAGATCAATTGGATGCTTGAATTGGCAGTGCGTCGATACCTCGGTGGGTGAGGAGAAGGTGTCTCTGTACTCTTATATGATCCCGTACACATGCTTCTGTTGCAAAGAGAGGCTTTGTGTAGAGGCCACAGGTGTGGCAGTGACCTTCTTCTTACTGTGAGCACAGATCACAAAGAAGACGAAATTCCCAATCTGTGAAATGACCTTACTGCATTGTTTTGTAGATATTAAAGAAATAACAATAGGCGATGCTACCTCTGGTATCCTATACAATTTTCTACCCAAAGTAATAATAACACTGTGGGGTCTAGACTCATACACAACATGATGCTTCCAAAAATATGGTTGTCCTAAAAGAACATCATAAAATTCAAGGGGAGCAATATCACACAATACCTCATCTTTGAAAGGCTTGATGTTGTAGGGAAAATGACATTGTTAGCTGACACAGAGATCTCTTCCTTGGCGAAGCCAACCGATAGTGTAGGGCTATGGGTGTAGTGTCATCGGTAGGTCCAGCTGCTTGATTACCTCTGCTGAGATCAGGTTCTTCTTATTGTCGCTATCAACAATGACATGAAGTGATCCCCCCTTTACCCACGTTTGTGAGTGAAAGAGGCGTTCCCCTTCCTCTGGTTCTTCTAGTTCACTTGGATGGACTTTGTGGTAGTGACAGTGGAACTGGGTTCATCATCGATAATATGATTCCCTTCTTCTGGATTTGATTCAGAATTAGAATCAGCCTCTGACTCGAAATCCGTTAGCTCGTCCACAAGTGACTGATTGGAGCAACATTCTTCAATGTTGTGCCAAGGGATTTTATGGTATAAACACCATTTTCCCGTGTCCTTCTTCGTCTTCTCATTGGCCTTCTTGTGTTCCAGCTTGGATTGGTTGTCCTAAGAGTGGCCATATTTTCTCTATCCCTTGTTGTGTGGGTTGGGGCCACATTTTCCCTGCTTCGACTGTGAGGAGTTTGCAGATCCAAACTCTCTCCTCTTCTGCTTAAATTTATGCTCAATCTTGACATCATATCTATAATTTGTACCCAATGAGACGATGTCTAGAAAATCCATTTCTATTTGAATGTATCTATGCAAACAATCGCGGTATTTGAGCACCAGATGTCCCTCAGAGTTTTTGATACCCAATTGGGTGCGTAGGGTATGGAAAATATTGGTGAAATATGGTAATGTCTGGTCCCTTCCTTGACGCGGGGTGGTCCATCTGGTGTATTGGTCCTTGTATCTTCCAACATGGTAGCATTGTTCTCTAATGTCATCTTGGAAGGAATCTCATGTAGGGGAAACCACAAATATTGTAGATTCCTCTATGGCCCTTTGCTAATATTAAGTGTCCCACCAGTCCTTAACATGGGGGACGACCTTGAGGAGTGCAAAAGTAATATTTTCCCTATTGGAAAAATTGTGGACCGAAAAATACCCTTCGAGCAAATTCAACCATTTATCTACAACATCCGCATCTATTAGTCCTTCAAATAATGGAATATAAAAGTTTACATGTACCTTGAAGGGGGTTGCATGGCTGCTTGACGAAGATGCTTCTCATGTGGACAGTTGTTGAAGGATCTGCACAAAGTTATCCATCATTTCATTCATTTGTTGCGCAAGGGCTTCCTCGAGCAACATTTTAAAAGGATCTCCTTCTCCATCATCTTTCTTTTTGTCTCCCATGGGTTTTTCTCGGGCTTGGTGCAACTGATATTGCAATGGCTTGATTGGTTCGAGTCCCAACTTCTAGTACCCAGATCTTGTCGGGGACATGCACAAAGAAAAATAAATGAAGAGCATATTGTTTTGATATCACTGATCCAGATTTAGGAGAAGAATGAACTGATTAACAGACTAGATACAATAAACATAGAGATATGAAGAAAAACACAGATATCCAGTGAAAAATATCTTCTATTGAATAAATGAAATAGGCTGAAACTGTAAAACTACAGAACTAAAACACTTGCTCGAATGGTGGTAGCTACCTCTGAGAAGAGATGTGGCTACTACACGCATATGTCTGATTAAAATGATTACAATGAAGCTCCAGAGGCATTTTTAACATTACTCATGAATTTCAAAACCCTAGACATCCAAAAACCTAACCCTAGGAGATGAAACACCAAAAGTTATGTGGGACCCTATGGGTAAGTTGGTACCTCAACTTCCCGGGGTCGTAGTTTTTGCATACAACCTTTGTTTTAGGCGTGTGATAGCCCATTGAAAAGGTATTTTAGAGAAATACACATTATTCCATCAAAATTTGACCATGTCTACAATTTGGTTGTGGCGATCCAAACAAACATTGTTTAGGGCCCCAAAATGGACCTGGAAGTACAACAAGATGCGTTGACATGAAAACATACAAAATAAGCTAGTTGGATTAGGTGGGAGGCCACTAATATCCACCTGGAATATGTGTAGGGATTCAGACAACCCCATAAGTGTGGAACCCACAATTACAAATAAGTACAGAAGAATGTGTTGAACTAAAAACTGTCAAGAGGAGCCAATTTGAATAGGTGGGTGACCACCAATATCCACCTGAATTAGTCTAAAATTGTTGTAATTGTTCATACAAATTTCTCTCCTTTGTCTTGCTTGATTAACTTACACACTTCCACAAACTGATTGTACTCAACCCCCATGCTCCTAATAACTATGGGATGTGACTCCTCACACCCACTCTCTTACATGCATTCAATGATTGGATTTGGGAACACTCAACAACAAAATAGAAGGTTCGTATACCAATAGTAATTTTAGGAAGTGGTTTGAATTAATAGACATGGGTAATTTCTCCTTTGGCCCCTCTTATACATTCTCTTAGACATTCCCCTCTCTTGTGGATTAATCAACCCCCATCTCTATTCATGTCCCCCAATAGCTAACATCACATTTTATTATTAAAATTCAGAAATACAATTTGCATATACATCACTTGGTCGTGGCCACACATTATATATACATTAAATATTAATTAAAATGGGGATTATAGTGGGGATGCTATATTCCCCCTCCCCTACAATTGTGTGTCATCCTCGATGCACACTATGTTGATATACATGCAGAAATTTACATCATAATACTAAGAAATAAAAATTCAGCAATTTTACAACTCCAACAACAATTCCAACCAAAATCTTTTGTTCCTATGAACCCGTTGACCGAGGAATGTACCCCCTTCATTGCTCTCAGTCCATTGTGTTGTACCATTCTTTTATCAGGGCCCCAATGTAGGTTGGCTAGGACTTTGAGATGTGGTTTTAGAACTCGAACCTCTCAAAATTGAGTCTTGCATTCCTAAATTATGTTTTCTTCAAAATTGTCAAAACTTTGCAGGTATTCTTCCCACATGTTTTCTTTATGCTCCTATGTTGCATCTTTAGGACCGTAGCAGGTCAAATTGAATCTTTATCGGCCCTATGGATTTGTTCATGAGCACTTTGACTTTATGTTCCAGGATGCACATTGGTTCCACCCGGAAATCCCCTTTGTGTTCCACCTAGATCATAGTCCAATCAATTATGTGGTTAGGGTCAGGCACATATTTCTTTAATAATGAAACATAAAATACATTATGCACTCTCATGGATGTAGACAATGCTAACATGTATACAATTGGCCCTATCTTTTATAGGATCTTAAAAGGTCCACAATATCTTTCTCCAAACTTTGGAAAACTTCCTAATATTTGCAAACTTCTCTTTGCTTTCACTTTCAAAAAAACATGCTCGCCCACTTTAAAATCCATGAAAAATATTTTCTTGTCTGCATAACGTTTCTTCCTATACTGGGAAACTTTTAAATTTTGCTTGATCTTTGTCATCTGCTCTTCCATTTTCTTCAACAAATCTGGTCCGATAACCATTTTATTTGTTGGATTATCCTAAGTCACTAATGTTTTACACTTTCTTCCATACAATGCTTCAAATATTTTCATTTTCAATGAGGCTTGATGCCCATTATTATAAGAAAATTCCACTAAGTGAATGTAATCTTCCCACTTTGATGGTTGGTCTATCACATACATTTTGAGCATGTCTTCAATTACTCTATTAGTCCTCTCTATTTTCCCATATGACTCTAGGTGATACATTGTATTGAGATTCAGAATTGTCCCAAAGCCTTTGAACAAACATTTCCATAAATTGGATGTAAACTTGGGATCTCTATCTGAAACTATTGCCTTAGGCATCCCTTGTAACCTAACAACTTCATCTGTGTATATCTCTACAGTATTTTATGCCTTGTGTGTCATCTGCATAGGATTAAAATGTGATGCCTTAGTTAATTTATCCACCACCACCATGATGGAATCATGTTGCTTCACTGTTCTGGGTAGATTTGTAACAAAATCAACTATAACTACTTCCCACTTTCATTCTAAAATGGGTAATAGTTGTAACAATCCAATCGGATGTCTATGTTCATTCTTCACCTTATGGCACTTTAGACATATGGCTATGCAATTAACCACTTCTTTATTCAATCTTGGCCAAAAGTATTAGCTTCTTACATCTACAATTGATTTATGATATCTTGGATTCCCAATATATGGAACATTGTGCATTTCCATCATCACTGTATTTTTTAATTCAGTGGAATTCAAGACATATACTTTGCCCTTGTACATAAGAATTCCATCTTCTTTTAGCTCAAAGTCTTTAAATTTCTATTGTAAATTGTCTTGCTATAATGTTTCTTTTATTTGTAAATATTGTTGATATGAGTTTGTTGCTTCAATAATTTTATCTTTCAAATCAGTGCTATACATTCTTATGGATGCAATATGCATTCCATGATCTCTTCTATTGAGTGCATCAACCACCTGATTTTCTTTTCCCTTGATGTGATTAATTTCAAAGTCATATTCACTAAAAAATTCAAGCCATGTAGTTTTTCTGACATTTAATGTGGGTTGTCCAAACAAATGTTTCATACCACACTGGTTTATCCTTAGCTCAAATTTCCTCCCCATGAGGTAATGTCTCCACATTTTCAGCACATGAATAATTGTTGCTAATTCCAATTCATGTGTAGCATAATTCATCTCATGCTCTTTTAATTTTCTAGACTCATAGCATACCACATGATCTTTTTGTGTGAGGACTCCACCAATCCCTTCCTTGCATGCATCAGTTCACACAATGAAATCTTCATCTGGATATGCAATCTTCAAGATTGTCTCACTTGTCAATATGTCATTCAGCTACTGAAATCTCTCTTCACACTTGAAATTCTGTTCAAATTTCATTCCTTTCTTTTGCAAAGAAATGATTGAGCTTGAAATCTTTGAGAATCCTTTTATCAATCATTGGTAATCATTGGCAAGACCCATGAATGATCTGATCTATGCCACATTTCTTGGCGTTGTCCATCCTCTAATGGTCTCTATCTTCTTGGGATCAACTTCTATCCCTTCTGAGGAAATTATATGCCCCAAGTAGTGAATCTTCTTCTGATAAAATATGCACTTACTTGGTTGATCATACAATTTATGCTCTCTTAAAACTTGCAACACCACTATTAAATGTTACTCATGTTCCTCCTATGTCTTTGAGTAAATGAGTATATCATCTAGAAACACAATTACAAACTTGTCTAGGTATTCCTTAAACACTCCATTCATCAGGCACATAAAAAAAATGGGGCATTTGACAGTCCAAGTGGCAATACCATGAATTCATAATGCCCATATCTTGTTCTGAATGGTGTCTTGTTGATGTCTTCTTATTTTATCCTCACTTGATGATAACATGATCTTAATTCAATCTTGGAGAATATTCTTGTACCATTCAGTTGATCAAATAAGTCATCAATCATTGGAAAATGATATTTGTTATTTATGGTGACCTTATTTAGTTTTTTGAAATCAATACACAACCTTAAGGTTCCATCTTTCTTCTTCACAAAAAGAATTGGGGCACCCCAAGGTGACACACTTGGGTGTATATACCCCTTCCTTAACAACTCTTCGATTTGCATCTGCAACTCTTTCAACTTTCGTGTGCCCATTCTGTATGGTCTCTTGGACACTGGGGTAGCTCCTAACACCAAATCAATAGGGAAATCAATGTCTCTCTTTGGTGGCAATCTTGAGATTTCTTCAAAAACATCTTCAATGTATTCAATACTTGCCACTTTATCTTTGACTACCTCTTCCTTATGTGCTACAAAAATCTTACATCCCTTCCTGAAACTCTTTTTCAACTACATAGTTGAAATTTCTCTAACAATTATAGCTCTTAAGATGCCTTGAACCTTGCCTTGCTTCCATTCTTCATCAAGACATGTGATTGTCTTGTTGTAGCAGTCTAGGAAAACATGGTGTTTTTCCAACCAATCCATGCCAATTATAAAATCTTATGAACCCAATGGTATGATGTTCATATCTACCTTTGTGCTAATCCCATTCATGTCTATTGAACAATATTTAACTAACTCGTTGATTTTCCTCATAACCCTTGAGGCTAATTGAACTAACCAAGATTTTTTATGCTTACTTCTTTGCAAGTGAAGTCTTTTAACAATGTCATAGTTTATCTAATTATAGCTAGCTATATAATCAATTAAAATTGCTATGGGATGTTATCAATCTTACCTTCCACTTAAATCATGGGGGATTGATATTATGTTTGCTTGTTGTCCAAGGCTGCATAAATATTTGGCATGTTTCCTCCCATGTTTTCCATTGTTTCAACCTCTTGAATGTTGCGGTAAGTCCTCATTCTTTCTCCTTTGTGAGGACAATCCCTATATAAGTGATTTCCCTCACATCCCCAACATTGTATAGGCTATTGCCTTGTCCTTTTCCCAAATGAATATGTAGTCTTGTGCTCATTTTGGGTTGACTAACCTTGTTGATTTTCTTGGGAGTTTTGCTTGAAAAAAGGTGGCTTAAAAACTTTCTGCCTTTGATCCTTTTTACCCTTCATCTTGTCATTTCATGATTTTTTGAAAATTTGTCTTCCTCTGCTCTGCTCATAAATATGCTTTGCTCTCCTTATGGCTTCCTCCAAAGTTCTAGGGTTATCATATTTATCTTGTCACTATAGAAGGAGGGTAACCCACTCAAAAACCTTTGGATTTTGACCTTCTCATCCTTTATGAAGTCAACATACTTCAACAATTCAAAGAACCTCTTCTCATATTCATCCATTGTCATTCTTCCCAACTTGATTTCAAAGAGCTCTTTCATCTTCCTTTCATAATAATGCTCGAAAAAATATTTCTCTTGGAAATATCATTTGAATTGCTTCCATGAGATCCTCTTCTCATCAAGGTGCTTGACTTGCTTAAGCTTATCCAACCACACTGTTGTATTTCCTTGCAAGTGGTAGGTTTGAGTTCTAGATTCTACCCTTGAGGGGTAATCATGCAGTTGAAAATGTTTCTTCATTTCCAATAGTTAGGCCTCGATATTTTCTCCTTTGCTATGCTCACCATTGAAAGTTGGTGGCTTAATTTTCCTGATTTCACCTTACAAGATGTTTGTCTCAAGCCTTCTTCTCTACCTCCTAACAAGAGACACACTTGGGATGATCCTTGGCCATGAACTTGCATGAGTTCTTCTAGTGGATTTTCTTGGAGAATGATGGTGCCTACTCATTCTTCTTGATTTCTTGTCATTCACGTGATCATCCTTTCTTCTTTGGGATCTAGATGTTATCACTTTTCTAGCACTAGTTGCTTGCTTGGTGCCAAAGTATTTGTTAACTTTCCTATGCAACATATTCAGACTCTGAAGTATATGCTCCCGAGCCTTCATAATCCTTTCATTATTTACCCTATAACTTTGCACTTCTCTATGCATGCTTCTCATAGTTATAGGCTTTTGCCTGCCTCTCCTTCCATTAGACTCTATCTCACCATTTCCCATGCTAACATGTGTTGGTCACTATAATTGCTTAATTGATTTAAACAATCAAGTGATACATAAATTATCAACCCAGGGAAGTCTTTTATTTCAAAGATAGCCATGCACTGTATATGCTCAATTCCAAAAGCAACTTAGTGTTGTAGTAAAGAAACTTCTACTAATTATACTTGCTTGAATGAACTGAAGCTCTGAACTAAATCACATGAAAGTAACTTCCCTATTGCAATTCTTTTAAAGATCAATCTAAGAATCCTGGATTACATTAAAATAATACTTGCAATGGGAAAGAAAAACTATTCTGCAATCAGAGAACAAGACCCTTACTCTCAAACAGAGACTTCAGTGCTAACACTCTTTTCATGAAAACAATAATGCAGAAAACAATTAACTCTATCTAACAGAGAACAAAGCCACCTAGTTCCTTTCTTTCTAATCAGGAGCCTTGAGCCTTATTTCTGTTTTAGCACACTTGTGAGGTTGAGGTTTACAGAGAACAGGGCAGTCTGATCCCTTCCTTTCTGAGCAGGGATCCCTAACCCAGTTTCTGGCTAGCACCAATAAAAGTCTACAGAGAACAGGGTGTTTTGGTTCTTTTCCTTTCTGAGCAGGAACCCTTAACCCAATCCCTAGCTAACACACTTGCAGAGGTAAATGAAATCTACAGGAGACAAGGTGTTGTGATTCCTTCCTGTCTGAGCAGGAACCCTTTAACCAAATCTCTGGCTAGCACACTTGCAGTAGTAAATGAAACCTACAGAAGACAAGGTGTTGTGATTCCTTCCTGTCTGAGCAGGAAACCTTTAACCAAATCTCTGTCTAGCACTCTTGCAGCAGTAAATGAAATCTACAGAAGTCGAGGTATTTGGGTTCCTTCCTGTCTGAGCAGGAACCTTTTAACCGAACCTCTGGCTAGCACACTTGCAGCAGTAATTGAATTCTACAGAGGGTATGATATTCCGATCCCTTTCTGTCCGAGCATGAACCTTTAACCAAATCTCTGCTAGCCTCATAAAATCATCACACAAGATTGCTGATAAAAAGAATTACAAATTCCATTCAATAAACTAAGACAGAGTCAGTAGTGTTTCAGCAAAGCGGAATCCATTAAAAACAATGTTTCAGCAAACGACAGTTAAACTAAACATGAACATAAATTATGCTAACACACTTCTAACTAATGGGTGAATATTGTGAAGAAGGTGGGCCCTCCCTTCTCACAAGATTCCCCTGAACGAAAAGCTAGAGAAGGATACTCAAAGCAATCTTATATTCATCTGTCGAAATATCACATTACAAATTGAAAAAATAGAATACATCCCGCTCTCTGGAGTTGCTTCAATACATAAAAACTTCGATGCCTCGAATGGTGATTTCCTCTGATTTAAAGAGGAAATCCCTTCGATACAATCATTACAATGCATATCTGAGCCTATCCTAAATCGGATCTTCTTTCTAAATCAGCATAGGATGTCCTGGTCTCACGCAACCGAATGCTATTACAGGAACTGAACGAGGTATTGCTGTTACGGCTGGTGTAACAGCTTCTTCTCATCGTTGCTGATGTTGTTTCAGCATCGCAATTCATGGGTTGTTTCAACCACATGAATTGCGCTCTGACTGCGTTGATCGCTGACTGTGGCGGCTTCCTTGTGTTTCAACATCGTTAGTTCTGGTGGTTTCCTCTGTGTTTCAGCATCTGCAACTCTGAACTGTGTAACAACTCCGTGTTTCAGCATCTGCATCCTCGCACTGTGTAGCAGCTCCGTGTTTCAGCATCTGCATACTCGAACTGTGTAGCAGCTCCGTGTTTCAGCATCTATTCTGTGTTTCAGCAACAACAACCTTGGACAGTTCTGTGTTTCAGCAACAGGCCTCAGATGCTAATCTGCAGTTTTGGACACTTATGCATTTCTAATCAATGGTTAAGTACGAGAGTAATGTAAAATATTATGCAAAACAGATTAAACGTATAGTAATGAGAAGGGACGTTGTATACCTTTGAGATGATCAGATAAAGTGATAGTATGAGTCTAAATGTAGGTGATCAAGAGTATAATGGTGGCAAAAAGTATAGGAAAAAAGGTACATTGTGTGGTCCTAACATCCCCCCCAACTCAAGGTGTTGCATGTCCTCAGGAAACTCACTCTGAATCAGAGTCTGGATACCTACTCTGATCATATAAGTTACTCAAGCTGTAACTCTGGGAGGTACTGTCTGTCAGCGTTCTGAACCCTTGCACTTCCTGCAATCTTTGCCATGCTGCTGTTTCTACGTTCTTAGGCAGCTTATAACTGATTTGATATCTTTCTATTGGCAACCAGAGAATGGGAAAATAAAACCTGTACCCTATCCAATTTTCAGCACAATGTCTAACACACTGGAAGGTCCTGCTGGTTCTTGTGTTGCAGCAGGTTCAGTTTTGAACTTGGTAGGACCTGTTGGTTCTTGTGTTGCAACAGGGTTTTCCTTGGTTACAAAAGGTGAAGAAATAGGGGCTGCTTCTGGCACTGGGACTTGAATCACCTTATAGCTTGCCTAATGGTAAATATCTCCACATTGACAACACATATATTCCTTTCACATGATTTCTGTAGTTTGTTCTGACAAGGTTGCTATACGGGCTAAGGTGTACAAATTTAGTTCTTTTTTATATGCTTCCCTTGCCCTGGCTAATTCCTGCTGATATGCTTCCAATTGAGACTTTAAAAAGTTGTTTTCTTCCAAGACATCGGCCATTGTTTTTTTGGATTGAGAGGTGACTGGTTCTTGTGTGGCAGTCGCAGCCTCATTAGCTGGTGCTTGTAGAGAAGCTACAGGAATGACAACTGATGCTTGTGTTTCAGCCTCCTGGTATAAGGAGGGTAGTGTTTTAGCACCCTCAACCTCTGATTTCTGAATCTTAATGTCAATATTAGTGGCTGGTTCTTGTGTTTCAGCCACTGAGTGTTGTGTTGCAGCATTCACGGTCTTAATTTCCTCAATTTCAAAATCAGTGGCTGGTTCTTGTGTTTCAGCCACTGGATGTTGTGTTGCAGCATCCGTGGTCTCAGATTCCTGTAATTCAATTTTGATACCAGTGGCTGGTTCCTGTGTTTCAGCCACTGGATGGGTAGCTGGTTGTGTTTCAGCTACTTCAAAGACAAATGATGTCTGGGCTTCTAGTTCCTGTAACTCAATGTCAGTGGCTGGTTCTTGTGTTTCAGCCACTGAGGTTGGAATAGGCGAAGATCCCGGGGTTTGGGAAGTTGAAGATGTACGGGGTATTAGTCGAATTGGTGGGGTGTCTAGGGTAGTAGTCATAAAGGGTGGTCTTATTGAGGCTCTTACTTGCTTTTTGCGCAAGAAGGGTGGAAAGAGGGCAATTTGTTTTCGTTTTCGTGGAGGTCTTTCTTGAATGATAGGGTAGGCAACAGTTTATGGTTCATGGTCATCACTGAGAATATGAAGGGCGGGAGTGGAAGACTCTGGTGCGGTATGCGGTGGTTCTGTTATGGTAGGAGGACTAGTTGGTTGTGTGGGCGGGCTATGGGGTACTTCGGGGACATCAAGGGGATTTTGCTGCTGCTGCTCCTGGGGAATTTTAGTAGCTGGTTGAGGGTTTATGGGCGGGTTATTTAGTGGACGGTTTTGTTGTTCAAAACCCATGTTGATGAGTAATTGAACAAGACGGTGGTGGGTAAGTGACAGGGTTGGATCTTTTGCCTTTCGACAGTAATGTGCCATATTCTTCAAACAACCCAACAAATAATAGGGAACATTGAATTGTCTGTGATGCTTTAAATGAGAAAGTAAGAGGAAGTCGTGCTGATACACTACCTGATATCATCCTTCGCAGTTCAAGTAATGCTTGATAAATATGGCAACTTCCGGCCATGGTGATGGCAATGAGCTCAGCTGAACACCCCTTCCTTTCAATTCAATGCGTTCTTCGGGCAGGAAGAAGTTCTGTTGAACAGTCCCGATGATATGTTTTCTGCTGAACATACGAGTGTCGTTCATGGGGAGGCCTGAGACCTCTGCTATGTCTGCCTCTGTTACTGATATTCGCACCCCTTCAACGACAGAATAGTTCTCTTGAAGATTTCGGGCAAACTGTAGGACTTGTTGTTCGTTATATCCTTGAAGTCTGTGGAAGTAATTGAGCCACCCTGCCTGCCGAAAGATTTCATGCGCTGTTGGGTAGCGTTCTAGTAGCGCCGTGGTGGCGGGCTCATTTCGTACGATAGATCCTCCCATGGATATCGTCTTGGTAAGATACATCGTCAAGAGTTTGTGTATCGGCTTCTGCAGAGTGAGTTTTTTCGAGCGACATTATGTAGGAATAGTGGTTAAATGTGCGAAAGGGTGGTGGATTAAGGATGACGGCGGTGAAATCGGGTGTAATGATGGTATCGTGGATTTGATGTGTACTTCCCCTCCCGTCAAGTGCGGTTAGTACTAATTGTACTTGAATGGTCATAATGACGTAGAATCTTTCTCATTAACTATAGTCTAACTGAATTACATAAAATTTACATACCTCGTCTTACCATTTGATTCATTTAGCTAACCAGATATCATTCATGTCCGTGGTGATGCTATTGTGGTGGAGACCTTTGATTGTGTCTAAGGTTTGCTGATGAAGGGTCGCACTATAAAAATCTTGCTGTCGGACGATGGTGAAAGACTGGTGTTTCAGCAACAGAGAAGAACGAAACAATTGTTGTAGATGAAGAACTGTTGATGACTGGTGTTTAAGTATCGGAAGAAAATAAAAAAAGTGTTGAACGATGGTGTTTCAGCATCGAAGAAAGTCGAAAGTGCTGAACAATGGTGTTTCAGCATCGGGAAGAAGTCGAACATGCTGAACAGTGGTGTTTCAGCCTCATGAAAAAAAATCAAACGTGCTGAACAGTGGTGTTTTAGCATCGTGAAAAAAATGATGAAGGGTTGCTGACAATGGTGTTTCAGCAACGGAAAAAGAACAGGCGAAACAATTGCTGGACGGAGTTGTTTCGGCAATGATGGGGGTGAGGTAATGGTGGACTGTAGTGTTCTGGGAGTGGGAAGAAAAAGTGTTGAACAGTGGTGTTTCAGCATTGGGGGAAAAGGTCAACAGTGCTGAGCAATGGTGTTGCAACAACGGAAGGGGAAAGGTGAAACAATTGTTGGACGAAGTTGTTTCGTCAGTGAAGAATGGTGAGGAAATGAAAAAGGTAGTGTGAGTTTGGTGTTTCAGTAATGGAGAAGAAGGGCGGATTTCTGACAGTGGTGTTCCGACAACAGAGAAAAGTAGAAAGTGGAGAATGGTGGTTGTTCGGCCTCAGAAGCAAGTCAAGAGGGTCGACCAGTGGTGTTTCAGTAGCATGAAGGTCATCAATGCTGAACAACGGTGTTTCAGAATCGTGAAAGTTAACAGTGCTGAACAGCGGTGTTTCAGCATCGTGAAGGCTCGTCTCTTTGAAGTGGGATCGTCCTCTTCTGGTGGCTGTGCTTCGATCGGGAATCTGCAAAAACAGTTGTAGCATGGTAATTCTTGACAGAGATTATTAGAAAACGAAATCTAATCTAATCTAACACTAAAGAAAATCAATCTTGAAAGAATTAATTGCTATTGGGGGTAGAAACCCCCTCAACGAAGAGAAAATGAGCGTCTGCCATGCATGTGGCCTTAAAATCTTCTTTAGAAATAGGTTTCTGGTACAGACGGAGCCGATGACCATTTACAAGTAACGGAGTTCTGGAGTCATCGATTGTGAGGATCCTTACTGTTCCATTGGGGAAAACTGTGTCCACTTCGTAAGGTCCTAACCATCTTGTACGCAGTTTTCCTTGAAATTATTTAAACCAGGAATCATACAGTAGAGCCCAATTACCTTTTTGGAATTGCTTGTTCTTGATATTTTTGTCATGCCATTGTGATCTTTGCTGTTGAATTATGGTTGTTTGCTGAATGGCATCTAGTCTTTTCTCCTCTAGTTCATTAAGCTGTTGTAGCCTGGCTGTCTGTGCATCAGTTAGATCAAGGTTGGCAGCTAAAGCAGTCCTTAAGGTTTTTATCTCAAATTCCACAGGAAAGACAACACTCTTTCCATAGACCAGTTCATAGGGAGAAAATCCTGTAGTATTTCTCTAGGTAGTTCTGTAGGCCCATAGTGCTTCAAGGAGCCTGTAGGACCAATCCTTTCTGATTTCCTTCACTGTTTTTGTGAGAATGGCTTCTATTACTTTGTTTGTGCTTTCCACATGTCCATTGGCTTGGGGGTGGTATGCTGTAGTCATTCTCTGCTGAATATGATATTTCTGAAGGGTGGCTTTGAACCCATGGGAAGAGAAAGGAGGTCCTCCATCTGTAACTAATTCTCTTGGCATTCCAAATCTGGTGAAGATGTCCGTGAATAAGAATTTTATAACTGCTTCTTCAGTCGCTCTGTGGAGTGCCTTGGCTTCCACCCATTTAGTCATGTAGTCTGTGCAGACCAGTATATAAAATTTTTGATTGGATGGAGGGTTGATGGGTCCTATGAAGTCTAAGGC
>ML795073.1:189737-224704 GCA_009831015.1 Picea engelmannii | reverse complement strand
TTATGCAGACAAGAAAATATTTTTCATGGATTTTAAAGTGGGCGAGCATGTTTTTTTGAAAGTGAAAGCAAAGAGAAGTTTGCAAATATTAGGAAGTTTTCCAAAGTTTGGAGAAAGATATTGTGGACCTTTTAAGATCCTATAAAAGATAGGGCCAATTGTATACATGTTAGCATTGTCTACATCCATGAGAGTGCATAATGTATTTTATGTTTCATTATTAAAGAAATATGTGCCTGACCCTAACCACATAATTGATTGGACTATGATCTAGGTGGAACACAAAGGGGATTTCCGGGTGGAACCAATGTGCATCCTGGAACATAAAGTCAAAGTGCTCATGAACAAATCCATAGGGCCGATAAAGATTCAATTTGACCTGCTACGGTCCTAAAGATGCAACATAGGAGCATAAAGAAAACATGTGGGAAGAATACCTGCAAAGTTTTGACAATTTTGAAGAAAACATAATTTAGGAATGCAAGACTCAATTTTGAGAGGTTCGAGTTCTAAAACCACATCTCAAAGTCCTAGCCAACCTACATTGGGGCCCTGATAAAAGAATGGTACAACACAATGGACTGAGAGCAATGAAGGGGGTACATTCCTCGGTCAACGGGTTCATAGGAACAAAAGATTTTGGTTGGAATTGTTGTTGGAGTTGTAAAATTGCTGAATTTTTATTTCTTAGTATTATGATGTAAATTTCTGCATGTATATCAACATAGTGTGCATCGAGGATGACACACAATTGTAGGGGAGGGGGAATATAGCATCCCCACTATAATCCCCATTTTAATTAATATTTAATGTATATATAATGTGTGGCCACGACCAAGTGATGTATATGCAAATTGTATTTCTGAATTTTAATAATAAAATGTGATGTTAGCTATTGGGGGACATGAATAGAGATGGGGGTTGATTAATCCACAAGAGAGGGGAATGTCTAAGAGAATGTATAAGAGGGGCCAAAGGAGAAATTACCCATGTCTATTAATTCAAACCACTTCCTAAAATTACTATTGGTATACGAACCTTCTATTTTGTTGTTGAGTGTTCCCAAATCCAATCATTGAATGCATGTAAGAGAGTGGGTGTGAGGAGTCACATCCCATAGTTATTAGGAGCATGGGGGTTGAGTACAATCAGTTTGTGGAAGTGTGTAAGTTAATCAAGCAAGACAAAGGAGAGAAATTTGTATGAACAATTACAACAATTTTAGACTAATTCAGGTGGATATTGGTGGTCACCCACCTATTCAAATTGGCTCCTCTTGACAGTTTTTAGTTCAACACATTCTTCTGTACTTATTTGTAATTGTGGGTTCCACACTTATGGGGTTGTCTGAATCCCTACACATATTCCAGGTGGATATTAGTGGCCTCCCACCTAATCCAACTAGCTTATTTTGTATGTTTTCATGTCAACGCATCTTGTTGTACTTCCAGGTCCATTTTGGGGCCCTAAACAATGTTTGTTTGGATCGCCACAACCAAATTGTAGACATGGTCAAATTTTGATGGAATAATGTGTATTTCTCTAAAATACCTTTTCAATGGGCTATCACACGCCTAAAACAAAGGTTGTATGCAAAAACTACGACCCCGGGAAGTTGAGGTACCAACTTACCCATAGGGTCCCACATAACTTTTGGTGTTTCATCTCCTAGGGTTAGGTTTTTGGATGTCTAGGGTTTTGAAATTCATGAGTAATGTTAAAAATGCCTCTGGAGCTTCATTGTAATCATTTTAATCAGACATATGCGTGTAGTAGCCACATCTCTTCTCAGAGGTAGCTACCACCATTCGAGCAAGTGTTTTAGTTCTGTAGTTTTACAGTTTCAGCCTATTTCATTTATTCAATAGAAGATATTTTTCACTGGATATCTGTGTTTTTCTTCATATCTCTATGTTTATTGTATCTAGTCTGTTAATCAGTTCATTCTTCTCCTAAATCTGGATCAGTGATATCAAAACAATATGCTCTTCATTTATTTTTCTTTGTGCATGTCCCCGACAAGATCTGGGTACTAGAAGTTGGGACTCGAACCAATCAAGCCATTGCAATATCAGTTGCACCAAGCCCGAGAAAAACCCATGGGAGACAAAAAGAAAGATGATGGAGAAGGAGATCCTTTTAAAATGTTGCTCGAGGAAGCCCTTGCGCAACAAATGAATGAAATGATGGATAACTTTGTGCAGATCCTTCAACAACTGTCCACATGAGAAGCATCTTCGTCAAGCAGCCATGCAACCCCCTTCAAGGTACATGTAAACTTTTATATTCCATTATTTGAAGGACTAATAGATGCGGATGTTGTAGATAAATGGTTGAATTTGCTCGAAGGGTATTTTTCGGTCCACAATTTTTCCAATAGGGAAAATATTACTTTTGCACTCCTCAAGGTCGTCCCCCATGTTAAGGACTGGTGGGACACTTAATATTAGCAAAGGGCCATAGAGGAATCTACAATATTTGTGGTTTCCCCTACATGAGATTCCTTCCAAGATGACATTAGAGAACAATGCTACCATGTTGGAAGATACAAGGACCAATACACCAGATGGACCACCCCGCGTCAAGGAAGGGACCAGACATTACCATATTTCACCAATATTTTCCATACCCTACGCACCCAATTGGGTATCAAAAACTCTGAGGGACATCTGGTGCTCAAATACCGCGATTGTTTGCATAGATACATTCAAATAGAAATGGATTTTCTAGACATCGTCTCATTGGGTACAAATTATAGATATGATGTCAAGATTGAGCATAAATTTAAGCAGAAGAGGAGAGAGTTTGGATCTGCAAACTCCTCACAGTCGAAGCAGGGAAAATGTGGCCCCAACCCACACAACAAGGGATAGAGAAAATATGGCCACTCTTAGGACAACCAATCCAAGCTGGAACACAAGAAGGCCAATGAGAAGACGAAGAAGGACACGGGAAAATGGTGTTTATACCATAAAATCCCTTGGCACAACATTGAAGAATGTTGCTCCAATCAGTCACTTGTGGACGAGCTAACGGATTTCGAGTCAGAGGCTGATTCTAATTCTGAATCAAATCCAGAAGAAGGGAATCATATTATCGATGATGAACCCAGTTCCACTGTCACTACCACAAAGTCCATCCAAGTGAACTAGAAGAACCAGAGGAAGGGGAACGCCTCTTTCACTCACAAACGTGGGTAAAGGGGGGATCACTTCATGTCATTGTTGATAGCGACAATAAGAAGAACCTGATCTCAGCAGAGGTAATCAAGCAGCTGGACCTACCGATGACACTACACCCATAGCCCTACACTATCGGTTGGCTTCGCCAAGGAAGAGATCTCTGTGTCAGCTAACAATGTCATTTTCCCTACAACATCAAGCCTTTCAAAGATGAGGTATTGTGTGATATTGCTCCCCTTGAATTTTATGATGTTCTTTTAGGACAACCATATTTTTGGAAGCATCATGTTGTGTATGAGTCTAGACCCCACAGTGTTATTATTACTTTGGGTAGAAAATTGTATAGGATACCAGAGGTAGCATCGCCTATTGTTATTTCTTTAATATCTACAAAACAATGCAGTAAGGTCATTTCACAGATTGGGAATTTCGTCTTCTTTGTGATCTGTGCTCACAGTAAGAAGAAGGTCACTGCCACACCTGTGGCCTCTACACAAAGCCTCTCTTTGCAACAGAAGCATGTGTACGGGATCATATAAGAGTACAGAGACACCTTCTCCTCACCCACCGAGGTATCGACGCACTGCCAATTCAAGCATCCAATTGATCTAACCCTCGGTGTACCTATGCCTAATGGACCAGTCTATCGTCACTCATTGATGGAAAATGATGAAATAAAGCATCAGATCAAAGAGCTTCTTCAAAAGGGGCACATCAGACCCAACTCCTCCCCTTATGAAATCCCAATTGCACTTGTGTAGAAGAAGGACATGACTTGGAAAATCTACATTGATTACAAAGAATTTTAAAAAATTATAGTTAGAAACCGGTACCCAATTCCTAGGATTGATGACCTTCTTGACCAACTCAAGGGGAAAATTTCTTCAACAAGATTGACCTAAATTTTGGCTACCACCAGGTTCCCATCGAACCAACTGTTGTATGGAAGACAACTTTCAAATCTAAATAAGGTCTCTTCGAATAGTTGGTCATGCCCTTTGGCTTAACAAATCCACCAACCACTTTCATGAGGTTGATGGATCATGTATTGAGACCCTTCACCAACTATTTTGTGGTGGTATATTTGGATGACATCCTCATCTTCAACAGAACTTGGGAGGAGCACATGCGACATATTCAACAGGTTTTGAGCACTCTGTGGCAGCACAAGCTATATGCCAACTTGGAAAAATGTTCCTTTGGCATGAACATGGTCCAATACTTGGGCTACATTATTGATGAGCATGGGGTACATGTTGATCTCACTAAGATCCAAGTCATATGTGGTTGGCCAGCCCCGACCACACTAACCAAGCTTCAGAGCTTCTTAGGACTGGCCAAATTCTACCGACGGTTCGTGTTGGGATTCTCCCATATTGCATGGGCCCTCAACCACGTGACCAAGGGTGGTGGCAGGGAAAAGTTCGTATGGGGGAAGGAATAGCAATGATCATTTAAGGATCTGAAGCGTCACTTGTGCTCAGCTCTAGTACTCTCCTTGCTCGATCCGCAACAACCGTTCAAGATTGAGACTTATGCATATGACTATGTTTTAGGTACAATTCTCACTAAGCACGATCATCTGGTGGCATACCATAGTGAGACACTCTCACATACTGTCCAAAAATACCCCACCTATGAAAAGGAAATGTATTCCATTGTACAACCCTGTCGTCAATGGAAACATTACAGTCTTGGAAAGGATATGATCATTCACACTGATCACAAACCTCTTCAGTTCATACAGACACAGGGGAAGTTGTAGAACGACCACCATCAGAAGTGGTCCACCTACCTGCATCAGTTCCATCTCAACATCAAGTATAAGACATGGAGCACAAATCGTGTCGTTGACTTCCTTAGTGGCTGCACTCACCACTGTGCTCCATTCCTGTGGACATGATTCATCTGAGTGGCCCCAACTTTATCAGCAAGATCCAGACTTCACCACCACCTATCAGGTATTAGGTACTGGCACGACTGTCACCGATTTTCACATTCAGAACGGGTTTTTATGCCATCTAAGCCATCCTTGTGTTCCTGCAAGCGAGCGTGCAAAGTTAATTTGGGATTCCCACTACAGTCGGATGGAAAGACATTTTGGCATGGAGAAAACTATGGTTGTTCTCCAAAAACATTTTTATTGGCCAAAACTTCGACGGGATGTCAACAAGTATATCAGATCTTGCACTACATGTGCAATTTCTAAGCCATCCATCAACAAGCAAGGCTTATACACCCCTCTTCCTACCCTCGAGAATCCTTGGGAATCCATCTCAATGGATTACATGTCTGTCCTTTTGTCCACCAAGCAAGGCAATGATTTTTTATTTGTTGTTGTTGATTGGTTTTCGAAGATGGCCATCCTCATAGCCTGTAAGAAGAACATCACAGCGGCAGATATTGCCAAGATCGTCTTTGAACGAGTGTGGGTCCACTTTGAGACATGTCAGACCATCATCTCCGACAAGGACAATAGGTTCCTCAGCACATTTTGGTCGAGTCTTTGGTTACTTTTGGACACCAAGCTCACTAAATCCACTGCTTTCCACCCCCAAACAGATGACCAAATAGAGGTTGTCAATCAAATGATTATGCACATCCTGCACATGTACAAATCTAACCATCCACGTACATGGGATGAGAGTCTCCCCTATGTTCAACACAGTTACAACAGGGCTCTCCATAGCTCCACTGACCATATCCCATTTCAGGTGGGACTGGGATTCTAACCCTTGGGTCCCATTAATGTTTCACTGCCTCTTGGAATCACACAGATAGACTCTTCCCATGTTCATTCTGAGACTGAAAAAGCCACCAGATTCATTGAGTGGATTCAACACATTCTCCAACAGGTCCATGAGATTTTCCAGAAAGCCAATGCCAAGTACAAGCAGCGCCATGATCAACACAGGGTACCGCATAAGTTTCAGGTTGGAGACAAGTTCTGGTTACATTTACAGAAGGATCATCTTACAGGGGCCCATAAAAAGCTCCACCCACTTTGCTATGAACCTTACACCATCACCAAGGTTGTGGGTAGCAATGCTTTTGAGCTTAACACTCCACCCTTCCTTGGCTTGCACCTAGTGTTCAATGTGGACCTCCTTCGACCATATTTTCCACCATTATTGGACACCTTAGAGATCGCAAAACAATTGACACCAACATAGCTCAACCTTGACTGCATGGAACATGCATCCATTGATAGTGGACACACAAGTCAAGGGCACTTGCCAGCAGAGGATCCAACTTTATCGGGTTGTCAAGGCAGGACAACTCCTACACCAAGAAAAGTGGCTCACCTGGGGCCAAATTCAATAGAATTTTCCTCACCTGATGGGGGAACTCAACACAATGGAGACCATTTCTTCCTGAGGGGGGAGGACCGATCCAAGTGGATATTGGTGGCCACCCACCTATTCCAACTGGCTCATCTTGACAATTTTTAGTTCAACACGTTCTTCTGTACTTCTTTGTAATTGTGGGTTCTACACTTTCGGTGTTTTCTGAATCCCTACACATCTTCTAGGTGGATATTGGTGGCCTCCCACCTAATCCAACTGGCTTATTTTGTATGTTTTCATGTCAACAAATCTTGTTGTACTTCTAGGGCCGTTTTGGGGCCCTAAACAAATTTTTTTTGCTCGCCACAGTCAAACTGTAGACAAAGTCAAAGTTTGATGACATAATGTGTAGTTCTCTAAAATACCTTTTCAACGGGCTATCACGCGCCTAAAACGGAGGTCGTATGCAAAAGTTACGACCCCGAGAAGTTGAGGTACCAACTTACCCATACAGGCCCATTTAACTTTTGGTGTTTCATCTCCTAGGGTTAGTTATTTGGATGTCTATGGTTTTTGCGTTCATGAGTAATGTTAAAAAGGCCTTTGGAGCCTCATTGTAATCATTCTGCACAGACGGATGCATGTAGCAGTCACATCTTTTCTCAGAGATAGCTACCACCATTCGAGCAAGTGTTTCAGTTCTGCAGTTTTACAGTTTCAACCTATTTCATTTATTCAATAGAAGATATTGTTCACTGGATATCTGTGTTTTTCTTCATATCTATGTGTTTATTGTATTCATTCTGTTAATCGGTTCGTTTCGTTCCTAAATACGGATCATAGACAGTCAATGTTTTTGCATGAACAATAAGCAAAGAGCAAGGAATAAGAGTTTGGAGTTGGAGCAACCATGGAGGGAAAATTCTGGAGCGCATTTGGAGCAAAAGAATGAATAGCTAGGTTTCTAGGCCTAAAGAGTGAACTCTTGTGTGAGTTGCACTATAACAACAAGTGGTTGTTGTTGTTTTTCCTTATAGTTTTCCTAGAAGTGAGCTCCCTTGAGTTTCCTAGTAGTGAGATTATTGGTTAATTGTGCTAGAGAGACCCTAATAAACTAATGGGATGCCCGATGGACTGAGAGCAGTGAAGGGATACATTCATTGGGTTGGGCAAGTTGAGAGGAAGATAACTAGTGGAAAAATCGGGAAAGTTGTAGGAGAATACTAGTGGGTTGTGGATTTTATGAGTAGTGAGTGGACAGTGAGATACCACCCTCTTTTGTGGATTGCTAGCCCAAGCTTGAGGGTGATTTGTATTTGATATTTGGAACAACAAGTCTATGGTTGGGTGAAACGTTCTTCCCAAGTAGTTGGTTGCGCAACCATTTTTTAAAGGTAAGTGTTTTATCTTGTCTCTATTTTGCATTATGAGTTTAATTAATGTGTAATAACTCTATGTTTGAGAACGATTTATATGTCACTATGTTGAGTTATTTAAACTACATTCATGTCGTTCTTAGCATGTTGCAGGTGCATTTAATTATGATATCATATAGTAGTTAAATCTGTGTGTAATTTACAACAAGTTAGCTATAGGAATTTAGTTAGCAAAAAAAATTCATTTTTATGTGTTTTCCGCATAGTAATGATCCTCAGTTTAGCTAGGGGTCAATACAAATAAAATAACTCTACTTTAATAATTCCTTTAATCAAAGTAAATTACTAAGGTTGAAGGCTTTTGACGACTTCCACACGTTTAGACACTTAGACATGTGCCTAAGTACATGTACAATGCTACAAACATAAACAACTAGTTGTGGCGCTCTTGGCTTAAGTCCCAATGTTCATTACACTCTTGACCCAAGCAACCTACTCTTTGGGGAGGCCTACTGCCAAACTTGTGTAAGCACTCAGAACCGGGGCTAAGTGAACTTTTGGGGGAGCTTGACTCATAGTGCAAGGAGCCATCTCCCAATACTCTAGCAGTGACTTGAGATGTGCCATCTCGAATTCCACCTTCACATCTTGCACTTGAATATACAAGTGAAGGTTGGCATGAATCAAATATCCATCATACTAAGTGGCCTTATCAAAATGATCATTCTTAAAAAAAAATCATTTTGTTTCTTATGAATTAGAAAGAAAATGTGTATTGCAACAAGTTTCCATGTTGCATGGAATCCTACTTACCATGTGAGCTTATCACCAAGGAGACTTCAAGGATAAGGATGGATGGAGGAGATGATAGCATAGGTTTAAGGCCGAAACCCATACTAACTTAGAAAAAGGACAAAACTAGAACATTTGCTTGATTGTTTCATCTTTGTGATAGAAAGGGAATTTGGGTTCACAAACCCAAAGATATTTCAAACATTCACTAAGAGGGAGGCCATATAAAAACAAGGACCAAGCAAACATGGTCTTTTTGGGTTCAATGAAATCCTACCATACTATGTGCAGATGAAACAACCAAGTAGAATTCTTAGAGGCCACTTTCTAGAGCTTGTTTAACTTTCCATCAAGAACCAACATGGGGATAGGCCACCAATACCCATCAACATGCTTATACTTATTGAAGAACCCTTTAAAGTAATTCCACCTCTACTATTTCCACCAAGTAGCTAAAGTGGGCATTCCCAACTTGCAAAATAGGTCCTCAATCACCAACTCTCGAATCCACTCAATGATAGGATTGCCTTATGCACTTAATTGAAATTATGATTTCAATAGAGTCCATGGCTCCTAGTTATGTATGTGGTCACCAAAGAGATCCTACACCTTATCAATGTTTTTTTTTAAATATATGCTTAAGTCATAACCAAGATATTTTTGTGAATGATTTTCTCTCATAGTAGATCAAAGGAGACCACCATATGCAATGATCATTCACATTGCATTTCTTTTCAAACATCTACTTCATTTCATGTTATCATTGATCTCTTGTTCTATACTATGAAAAAAAAGAAGGATTACGAAGGGTGGAAAGTATACAGTTTTGTGTTGTATATCCTCATATGCCACTTACAAAACATGTGTAAGCTTGTATTCCTTATAACAAAGTTATAAAACTATTATTGTTATTTTGTGCATGGACTCTAAATGTATTTTTGTTTTCCTTTCGTCTGTAGTGTTGCTTTTGATTTATAATTGGTTTATGATGGCTTCCTTAGTGCCATTTCTTCCTAAATATTTTTCCTTTGTTCCTCGGGCTATGTTGGCATTCATTCCAGAAATGCTCATTAGTATTCTAGTTTCTACTAAAAATAAACTAGCTTATCTCTCTTGATTTTCTCTTGGTTTCTCATCTTGTCTTGCCTTTAGTCAATGCATTTTTTCCTTTTCCAAAGTACTTAGACTACTTTCATCCTTAGGATCTTCTAATCTTATTCATCTTGTTTTCCTCTTTATCTAGTGTACTAGTATCAATATCACCTTCCATCTCTATCATTACATTTGGTGCCCCTCAATATATTTTTGGCCTAATTGTTTAGACATCATCTTTGATGTTGGGATTTAGTCCTCATATAAACCAATTTATACTCTGTTCTTTGTGTAGCTTAAACTTTAATTGTCCTATATATCTAATTATTTGTTCTCCCTTTAACTATTTGATACTCTTTAGTTGTATAAATGTTGAGGGTTTATCATTGCTATACCCAAAAGACTTTTGATGTTTTTCCATAGCCTCCCTCCATCTCTTGATGGTTTGTGTTTGTGTGCTTTTCGATACCAAGTTAAGGTTCATCCTCTTAAATATCCCTTTAATATTTCCAGATTACTCTTTGGGTCATCCTACTCAATTGCCTACCATAGTGCTTCTAGGGTAAACAAATGGTTAATCCTATTGGTTGTTCCATCATATATCAATGCCTTTGAAATGTTTGTTCAACACTTAGACTAACTCAAAAACACTTTAAGATGGGTGTATTGTAAAATTTATAATACAAAACATGTTTTTTTTTTTTACAAGGGAATCGATAACGAGGGCTTACAATCATCCGTGCCACCAAGGATCGATTCACGTTGCTGCCTTTATAACTCCTGGCTCAATATACCCACCCACAAGACATATTGAACAGTTAAACCACGACTTGAACTTAAGCCAAGGATGAACACCACTTTCGTTTAAGATGCCATACCCTCAATAATAGAAGACCATTTTATACAATTTTAAAACTGGAATATTTTTCACTACTTCATAACTTACAAAAACACATAATAACATTAATACTTTTATTTTCACTATATTTAACTATAAAAATGATATTTTAAAAATTATTCAATATAATTATTTTTATTTATTAATTAATAAACTTTATGAAACTTAAGGAAAGATAAACATCTTCTTTTCAAAATTCATCCCTAAAACATATATCAAATAGAGGATGATAATCCATTGCACTATCAAATTTAAAGGATCAAATCATCAAACTTATCAAACCTAAAAGATCTTTCTACTTCGTTGAGGACTTGCCCACATAATGTATAATGTATACGCGTGTATGATGATATCATAAACCTATCTTTTGAAAGTGGTCCAAAAACGTATTTACAATCCCTGCTGAAAAACGGATTCCTTTTCTGGAAATGGCCACAACGGCATTGATCTCGCGAAGAGGAAGACTGATCTCTGCATTCATATATATTAACAATAATACCCATACGACCATCTTCAGCAATCTCCAGGTACATCGATTTTCACATAAAATTTCCTTATATTTGACCTTGTTATGCAAAAATCCCCACCTTGGCCATTTCAAACCTCGTGTCCAAGCCAATGGATCCCCATTACAAAGTTTTCACTTGCAATTCGTGCTCTTTCGTAGGTATATTACCCGTAATTCAGTCTACACCGGGCATATTTATTCAGAAACCACAGCCAGGGATCAAATCTTATGCAGTACAGTTAAAGAGCACAATAATAATGACGAAGACCATAACCGTTTAGGAAACGAATTGAATACGATATGTAGATTACTGAGTGATTACCGCGAACCCCATCATCAGCTGGAAGAAGCTCTTGATGGGTATTCTTTAGAACTGTCACATGATTTAGTAGAGCAAGCTTTGAAGAGGTGTTGTAATCTTGGGGTTCCTGCATATAGGTTTTTTGGCTGGGCTGGTAGACAACCTGGGTATAAGCACAGCACCGATGCGTGCAACATAATGATTGACATTTTAGGGAACTTTAAACAGTTTGACACCATTTGGGATTTGCTGGCACAAATGAAGAAAGAGGGCCTTTCGATCACCAACAAAGCTTTCTCCATTATAATGAAGAGATATGCAAGAGCCCACCTACCGCAAGATGCCAGGCAGACCTTTAGAGGCATGGTGGATTTTGGTTGCAAACCAGGCATTGATGATCTCAATTCTTTGCTTAGTGCTCTCTGTAAAAACAAGCTAGCCAGTGATGCCCGTTGTTTCTATGAGGAAGTTAGGGATCAATATCCTCCAAATGTGAAAACTTATACTATTTTGATGAAGTCTTGGGGCGATGTCGGTGATGCTGCACAGGCACAGAGGATCATTCACGAAATGGTTGAGCGAAAATGTAATCCTGACATCATTGTTTACAATACTCTCTTGCGTTCTCTATGTAAGGGAGGACAATTACAGGAGGCTTACAGAGTCTTTGATTCAATGAAGGTTAGGGGACCTGCTCCCGATGTCTTTACTTACAGCACTTTTATTCATTCCCATTGTGAAGCAGATCAGATAGAGGAGGCTTTGAAGGTGCTTGGTAGGATGAAAAGATATGGATTTGTCCCCAGTGTCATAACGTACAATGCTTTGATTCGAGGATTTTGCAGGATGGACAATGTGGATGATGCATATAGGCTACTGGATGAGATGTATCTTAAAGGTGTCCAGCCAGATGTTTGGAGTTACAATATCATTCAGAAAGTTCATTGTAAGCACAATCATGTCAAACTAGCTATGAGACTTCTAAAAAGGATGGACAATGATGGATGCAAACCTGATCTCCATACATACAACATTCTAATAAAGATGCTCATCAATGTTGGACGTTTTGACAGGGCTTTGGAGGTTTGGAATGGTATGGGGAAAAGGGGATTTTGTCCTGCTGTAACAACTTATGCTGCCATGATTCATGGATTTTGCAAGAAACGGAAATACGAGCAAGCATGCAAGTATTTTGAAGAGATGATAGATGAAGGAATACCACCTTATCCCTGCACCTGTGAATTGTTGAAGAACTGCCTTCTGCAGATAAATGAGAGAAGAATTGTGCAGATACTTGAAGATAAAATGCAGAAGTCGTCTTCATGTTCAATTCAAGAGCTTTCAGATACAATGAATCTGTATCCCCAAAGAAGAAGGAACAGTAACTCAGAAACAAATTTATGGGCTGAGGGAGTTCAAGGCGGCAACAACAATGGGCAACTCTAAGGGTATGTGCCATCATGCCTCAACTTCCTTTCAGGCAAAAGATCTGGTGTAGTCTAGTGTGATAAAAGAATTACTTCTTTCTAATCAGATTGAATTGTATTGTTTTTTAGCTGTAGTTTTTATTTTATTGTCTGAAATGCATACTTACACCACAGTAAAAATGTCCTGTCATGGGCAGTTACACCCAAATCACCTTGTAGGTTATCATTAATATGATATAGCTATTTGCGTTAATGGGAAAAATAAGCAGGCAAATATTGATACATCCCAAATGATTCACGTTTTTTCTTGTAGTTTATGACAGATTGCCCTGATCTGAAGGAAACTCATGAGCTAGTTGTCTGTTGTAACAAGACGGCTGCATCAAATTTATGCATTGATGCATTATCTGGAATTCCCTTCATCAAGGAAGTTTCCATTGAAAGCATGCACTCCATAATTTAGTTGGCTTCCAAAGAATGGCGACCGAATCAACAACAGTTGTGTTTCTTGGAGGCTGGCTAATTGGTTATGACAAGTTGCCATCTAAGCCCAGAAATAGTTCCGATTTCCAGGTATGTTTCTTGTAAGTTGTACATAGTTTGGCATTGGACTGAATAAAATATGATTGCAAATAGCAGTAACTATCAATTTGTAAGAAACAATGGTTATGTGTGAAGCTTGAAAGAAAATGTGGTGTGTCACAATAGCATATATGGGCTAATATGCACTAGTTATTTCACCAGACGCTTTATAATAGTCACTTGATATTTGTAGTACACGTGCAGATGGAACATGCAGAGCACCCCAACACCACATGCCATTGCTGTTTGAGTTTTCTTTAACTTTTAGCTGTGCCTTATCTTCTTTTTATTACAGCAATTATGGGGACAAGCTGCTTTTATTGGTCAACTATGTCTTAAGGTATGGGTCATATTGGAGTTGATTTCTTTATTCCTCCCCTTGTATATTATCTTTTTCTTTGTTTTTCTCATCAGTTAAAGTTCAGATCTAGTGCTTTATGCTTTGCTCCACCTCTTTCTTTTGAATCCATCTACAAATTTACATGGAGACTCGATAGAAATGGAAGCTTATTAAAGTAGGTTCACTGTTCGCAAATGTGCATGAATTGTAATGCTGCTTAATCTTGCATGTAATTTATTGTTTTCTAGTCCCCTTGCAAATTTTTCAACTCCATCTTTCATTCACTTATGCTTATGCTCCTCTAATTGTCAGAACGTGTAGTGAAATTGTAGGTGTACTTCTCTGGGTTATTATTTTTGTTTCTGAGAGACCAGCTGATTGGTTTCTTTCGGTCTGAGTGATTATTGGGCTGTGTTTCTCAAGTTTGAGCTGAACATGCAGCTGGGGGTGAGAGTTAGAAGTTTAACCTACCACTAGAGGTGCAGAGACTTATCAAAGATCGCTATGGTTACTGCTGCAGGGTTTAATGAGTCGAAGTGGGTATTGTCAGTGGTTAAGGGTTATCAGTTACCTAATGTTGGATGGATATGTATTTAAGAGGTACACACTATGACTAGAGGGCATGATATGGATTGGTCTTTACCATTGGAGTCATGATGAGAACTGGTGCCTGTCACTGGGAGGATAACAATCCATTGGCAATTACAGACAATGGCAGGCAGTTGTGGAGAGATGTAACAACAATCTAGACAGGATCAATGACTGCCAACAGGAGCTTTCAATAGCATGTTAATGTATATACTATTCAACAACTAGGAAAACAAATAGTTCTTAGGTTTTCGGTTGCTAGACAGCTAGTGGATAATTTGTTTTTGGTTTCTTGACTTGTTTAAAACTGCAATGTAATGGAGGATGAGAACCCTGTATGTGAAATGTACTATCCTTGTCTTCCTAGACAGGATCAACGACTACCAACAGGAGCTTTCAGTAGCATGTTAATGTATATACTATTCAACAACTAGGCAACCAAATAGTTCTTAGGTTTTTGGTTGCTGGACAGCTAGTTGATAATTTGTTTCTGGTTTCTTGACTTGTTTAAAACTGAAATGTAATGGAGGATGAGAACCTTGTATGTGAAATGTACTATCGTTGTCTGCCTATCATGTCGTAGAGCACATAAACTAATTCATGAAGAATGAAAAAAATAATAGGCTCGAGTCTGTATATATTCTTGCCCATATTTGTGTGCAGATTTGAACTAATTTTCTTTCCTGTCGATGGTTGTTTTTTACTGTGGTTGTGTTCTTTTAATTATTCCACATGTAAGTAGATTTGTCTATTATGCCCTATATATGAAGAAGTTTCCATGATGCAAAGGAAGAATCTTCCCATGGCTATTGGATTTCAAATCTGATAACAGTTCTATCTTCGGCTTCTCTCATGGGGAAGATTCAAATCTTCACTCATTTCAGAGTAAAAATGCTCAGAGTGTCCACTTGTTCAACAATGAAACGATATTTACAAGTAGAGATGAAGTGTGTTGTATCTAATAAGCATAATGCTTATGTTGTTTCTTTAATCTGTAACCTGAAAGAAAGAACCCCTACCTGTCTATTCCAAGTCAACACCTTTGAAGTCTATACATGATGAAAACCTAAAGATAAAGTGATCTATGGTACCTTAGCAAGCTAACTTTCAATTAAAGGCCTGTGTAATGTATCTGTAGGACTGATGATGATGATATAGGGCAATTTTGATAGCTTTTATGGCTTTTAAGCCATCTTTGTTTATGCTTATGCTGGCCACCTTTGTGCGCATCCCACTACCTCCGTTTTTTTTGGTAAAAAATGCTTTGTAGTAATATATTTACATATATTAATAGATAAAGGGTTAAATGAAGCATTTTTTTGTGTAAAAAGGCCTGTTAAATGCTTTAAGCCTACGAAATATTTCCAATTTCTCTCCAACTTGCATGTCAACCAATGCTGTGATATTTTATCTGGAAATCTCAACTGAAGATAAAATAGGTTCTCGTCTTTTCAACAATTATAGGCATGTAAGAAACATCATTCTTTACCTCAATCCAACAATTGAATGGGTTGATTCGCTACAATGGTCCCTTGTTTCCTTCTTATGTCTTGGCTATAATCTCCAATTAATCCGTTTGTTTGTCATTGTGCTTATCACTCTTGAACTTCATTCAATATATCATTTCTTCTACAATTATCTCAATAAAATTTTCTTGGATTCCTTTTTTTGTTTTTGTTCTTCCTCTTGTTTACCACCCTCTTTAAATTATAGACATGCTGTCTGCACTTCTTCCTATTTTCCGACATGTAGTTGTCGAAGATTCCAGTACACTATGTTCCCAAGTATTTATGGATTTCAGCAAATCTCTATGTGTGCTTTGTGACTAATTGTTCACTACCCGTGAGTGATATTGAAGAAGGTTTATCATTTATTCCACACTCACGAATACACAACTGTGTATATTCCTTGTCGCTTGCCCCAAAAAACAATGCTCAAGTTGATTTCTGCATTTGACATTAAGTTCATCTATGCATCTTGGAACTAAGATGTGATAAGTTGGCTAACAGCTAATGGCATTCTATGTTCAGAACTAACTACAGTAGACAGTTTTACTTGTATAACATAGCTCGGAATATCATTTTAAGGTGGCTCATCACAACATATTCTCTTTCAAGCATGGGTGACTTTTTCATTTGTAAGCTTATATATCAGGAACGGCATATGATGGCATGAGATTGTTGAACACTTTCTTGTTAGTTCGAAATAAACATGAGGCAAGATATATTTCTAGAATGCCGGATGAATGGTGCAAAGTATATCATCAATTCTCAAAACTATCAACGTTTAGCCTCTTATAGATGACATTTCTCAACATAAATTGAATAGGCATTGTCTAACTGTTCTATGTTTTTGCCCTCACCGGAATCCGGCAACATAAATCTGCACGAAAACTTTATGTTGTTTAAATTGCATTTCTGAATGCAGAAATGGATTCAGCATGCTGAAAAACTCCTAGAGCACTCGGATTATACAGATTTAACCACTCAAATCTGCAGATCCAACAATATCTCGCCGGATTTTGGGCAAATGTCCCCAGAAAATATGCCCGGAAAAAGGCAAAAACGTAGCACATTTAAACTACGACTAATTGAATATGGTTTGTGATATGCTGAAGCTTGATATGATTTCATGGATGTTGAGTGTAGATGTAGATCAAGCAAGGGGGTATATCCCTTTATAATAGGCTTATGCTTTTGTAAATCATGAGGCCATGTTTGTGTTAAAAAATGATAAAAAAGGCCTTTTATATAAAGTTCAAGATATGTTTCATTATAGGCATGATTTAATAAAGATTTATATTATCTTCTAATGTTTAGACAACAATCTTAATCAATATATGTTTCGTTATAGGCATGATTTAATAAAGATTTATATTATTTCTAATGTTTAGACAACAATCTTAATCAATAGAATGGCTACATTTGATGGCAAGGTGAAATGTACCCAGGAGGATGGAAAGTGATACAAGGTTAAGAAAATTTTTGACTATGAGGGATTCATATTTGACTATAATCAATTTGAATATAAGGGCCTTACATTTCATTGTAAGGATGTTCGATTGTGAGGGTTTTGTATTCAAATATAATTGGTTGGAACACAAGGGCCATGTATTTCAATGCTCAACTCAAAGCTCAAGTCAATTTGATTCGACTAGGATCGCTCAACTCAAAGCTCAAGTCAATTTGATTCGACTAGGATCCAAAGAAATATTTGATGAAGCAAAGCACATGGTCGACAAAGGAGTGAAATTGTAGAAAATGCACATGGTCATAGTCGACTAATGATTGAATTAGTTATTTGCATAGATCAATATAAATACTTGAATTTAGAGAGGATAGGGGTTAATGACTCATCCAATAACATGGTTGTTGAGGTTTTAATAAACCCCAAGATTTACAAAACTCGGGGACACTTTTTTCTTTGATATGAATGAATTCTCCTTCAAATTTCATCTTTGGTTTGTTTTCTTGTATTTTACTCCTAGTTGGGAAAGAGGTCTTTTTGAATTCATTTAATGACCTAGCTTGGCTTGATCTTTTTTATTGTATTATAATCTTTTTTTGAAAGCTTTGTTACAAGTTATTTTGGAAAGGGCTAGTCCCCTAATCCTTGATTTTCTAATTGGGGTTTTATTCTTGTTGTCTTTTGAATGGTTAAATAGATTTACAAATTGGTACTAGCCTTTTCCTTTGTTGCGCTTTCGAACTTTTAGCTTGATTTCTTAATTGGGGCCGATCTTTGAATCGACTCCTTTCCTTTCACCTTTTGAATTTTCTCCTAATTTTCAAATTGAACCTCCTTTTCCTCATGTTTGGAAACTTTCGAACTTCAAAATTGATTTCAAAATCATGCCATTCTTTACTTACTTTCTTTTGGTTTGTTTTCTTTGGCCTGATTTGCAAATCAGGATCGATTGTTAAATCGGGCCCCTTATTTATTATTTGAACTTTATTTCTTGATTTTCTCCAACCTTCGCTTTGCCAATTATTTTTTATTTCTTTATCTCGATTTTCAAATCAAGGTAATATTACTATAGAATTAACAAATAGATTTAGCATTAAAGCCATGGCCTTAACCAACTTTGCAATGTCTTAGTCTTTGCTAATATCTTAGGTAAATATTAATGTTTAAGGAGTGTTCAGTCATCCATTAGGGTTCCATTCTTATTTTGCACTACCATGCTAGAATGTCATGTTAGAAAGGGATAAATTTAAGGATAAGTCCCGAACAAATTTGGCATAATAAATATCTCTCAAACTTGACATCTAAGTTGGAGGAATCATGTATTAGGTAGTGTATCCAGTCAAGGAAATTTTTTGGAAGTACATTAAAAAAATACTTATTATATTTTTCATATGTAATGTTCTCCAACTTAACCGAGGAACATTACTTGCATAAATACACACAAATTCAAAAAAAATTATGATAAATGATTTCCTATAGCTTACTAGCTACAAGAAAACACACAAATTTAACCATTTTTAGATACCCATAACTATATGCAACTACATCATGTTGAAATAGAATGAATGCAACAAATAAACTCATCTACAACAACATATAAACCATTCTCATTCACAGAGTAAAATGCACAATGGTTAAACTCATTAATTAACTCATAAAACAAATAAACGCGTATCTTTCTAAATAGTTGTGCAATCAGCTGCTTGGTACGGATGTTACACCCAACCATAAACTTGTTGTTCCATATCTCAATAGCAAGTCATCCCCAATATGGGGCTAGGAATCCAAAAAAAAAGGGTGTCTCTCATTATCCACTCACATCTCAGATATCCCACAACCCACTTGCATTCTCCTATAGTTATCTTGAATTCCACCAACGTTTTTCCTTTTGATCTGTCGAACCAAAGAAATATGCCCTTTCACTTCTCTCAATCCATCGAGATGCACAATTTTCTTATCCGGGTCCCTCTGGTATAGGTATTTTGGAATATCACTACTAGGAACTCAAAGAAACTCACTACTATGAAAAACTACCAGGAAAACAACAACAATCACTTGTTATTATAGTGCAACTCGCACATGAGTTCACTTTTTAGGCCTCACAACCTAGATCTTTAGTATTTAGCTCCAAAAACACTCTAGAATTCACTCTCCATTGTTGCTCCAGCTCCAATCCTCTTTTTCCATGTTCTTCGTTTGTTGTTCATGCCAAAAAACATGCCTGTAAAAACTACCTTTTTTGGCCATATGAATTTCCTTTTCCCCCAAGCCAATTGATTACTCAATCTACCCAATGTTGATTCTACTTCATCCCATGCTCCCAATAACTATGGGATGTGACTTTTTACACCCAACATCTTACATGAGTTTAATGATTGGCTTTGGGAACATTCAACAACAAAATAAAAGGTTTATACACAATGATAATAAAATTCAAGAAAGTGGGTTTGAATTAATACCCATAAATAATCCTTAGACCCCTCTTAGACACTCCCTCCTCTTGTGGAAAACTCAACACCCATCTTTTTCCATGTCCCCCAATTGTTGGAATCATATTTTATTTATTTAAATTCAAAAATACAATTCACATATTACATTGTTTGGCCATGACCACATTTATATCTACATTATGCCTTAATTAAACTGGGGATTATAGTAGAGATGTTACATTCCCCCTCCCCTACAATTGTGCACCATGCCAAAATACATATACAAATTTACATCACAATATTTAGAAAACAAAAATTCTGCAATTTAACAACTCCAACAACAATTCCATTCATAATCTCTTGTTTCTTTCAAGTTGTTGACCCAAGGAATGCACCCGCTTCACTACCCTCGATCCATCGAGTTGCACCATTCTTTTATTAGGGCTATCAACACAGGTTTCCAGAAATTCTAAGATGTGGTTACGAAACTCTAGCTGCTCAAAAATGGAGTCTTGCATTTTTAGATTCTATTTCCTTCAAAATTGACAAAAAATTGTGGGTATTCCTCCCACATAGTTTCTTCATGCTCCCACGTTGCATCTTTAGGATCATAGCAGGTCCATTGAACCTTTATCAAGTCGATTGCTTTGTTCCTGAACACTTTGACTTTCCAGTCTAGGATGCATACTAGTTCCACTCAGAAATCCCCTTCGTGTTGCACCTAGATCATAGTCTAATCAATTATGTGGTTGGGGTCAGGAACATATTTATTTAATAATAATACATGAAGTACATTATGCACTCTCATGGATGCAGGCAATGCTAGCATGTATGCACTTGGCCCTGTATTTTCTAAAATTTCAAAAGACCCAAAATATCTTTGTTAGGTCAGCTAGAGAGGTAGTGAGGGGTCCAGAGGGTCCATAGTGATAATAGTAGAGTCCATTCAATGTAAGGTGGACTAGGTCCACTATAGTATTAAATAAGATCCACTATGGTAGTTAGATATAATAAATGCAAGAGGACTTCTTAGAAGGTTTTGCTTCTAGAAGATTTCTCCTCTAGAATTTTCTTAGGTGGTTGGTAGCACTATATAAAGAGGTTCAAGCAATGTAATGAGGTGCGAAGAGAAGTATTGTATTTGGAGTGGTAACTCAATAGGAGGATGCCCCTTCGAAAATGGAAGTGAACATGAGATGATCCCTTCCATAATATGATCCATTGTATGGTGTTGCCCAACCTCAAGGGTTTTCTTATAATAAAGTGTGGTTTCTTCTATATTGTTCTGTGGGCCTATTGCGATATTTTTGTACTCAGTCTTTGGTACTTAAAAATTTGTATCAGAGTTCTTTCCTTGGCAGACATTGTGGGAAAACAATTTTTTTTTTTGCAGATTTTTTTTTCAGAGAAGAAAAAGAGGGTCGCGACATTTCAGATGATTTATGTATATTTCTGTGCAAAATTTGTAGAAATTGGTTGTAGATTTGAGTTCCTCTTGGAAAAACACCCAATTAAAAAAAACCATCCTTAATAGATTCTAGGAAGTAAAGTTATCGACATTTTAAAAATATGTTATTTTCAGGGTTTTTCGTTGACGATTACACAATTTTTTTTATTTATGTAGCATTTGGAGATGAATTTGACCAAAACAATTACATATTTGAGTTCTTCTTTAAAAAAATAATCGATTTAAAAAAAAGGTCATCCAAATCGAAGCTCTGAAAGTGATGATATCGTTGATTTAAAATCAACCTTTTTTAGGGTCTTCATGACAATGACGGGACTACAAAGTTCATAACTTCTCACAAGATGCTCATATTTTTACCAGATCAGAACCATTGGATAGATAATTTTGAGAGATTTTTTTTGGTATATTATATGTGGTGTTTCCAATGGATATTAACTCTCAACTTGTGGAAATTTTACAGAAGATTGAAGCCCTCCAAGCCAATATGCATGACCATCTGTAAGGCATCAAGGATAGTCTACACGACCCCAGGGACACTTGTCACAATATTCAACAGTTATTGGCTCACATACATGAGGGATATCTTATGGCGGACATCAAGGATGAATATAATCAAAAAGTATATGCTTGGTATGATTTTGAAGCCAATTGTGATGATTGGTATATGGATAGTTGTCATTTCTGAGATGACAACCATTTCCATCTTCTCTTTGATGAATCTACTCTACCTTCTGTAGAGAACATCAATGTAACAAATTATGAGTCATTTATGATTACCAATGTCCATCCTGCATATTCTACAGTGATATTATTCCTTCCAAATTCAACGACGACCCTTTCCCACTATGTGGATCAATCTTCTTATTTGGATCCACATGACAGGTGCCAATCTTTGGAGCATCATTTTCAGTTGGTTATTGGGTTCCGATATCTTCCGCGTGGAGTTCACATGTGCTTCTTTGAAGGTTTTGCTTCTAGAATATTCCTCTAAACTGTTCTTAGGTGGTTTGTAGCACTATATAAAGGGGTTTAAGCAATGTAATGAGGTGTGGAGAGAAGTATTGTATTTGGAGTGGTAATTCAATAGGAGGATGCCCCCTCAAAGAGGAACAATAGAGTATCCCTTTCATAATAAGATCCATTGTATGGTGTTTCCCTACCTCAAGGGTTTTCTTATAATAAAGTGTGGTTTCTTCTATATTGTTTTGTGGATCTATTGTGATATTTTTGTATTCAGTCTTTGGTACTCAACAATATTACTACCAACTTTGGGAAACAACCCAATCTTAGTGATCTTATTTTCTCTTTCAGTTTTAGAAAAACATGTTCACCTACTTTAAAATCTCTAAAAAATTTGTTCTTGTCTGCATAACTTTTCTTCTTGTCATGGGTAGCCTTCAAATTTTGTTTGATCCTTGTCATTTTCTCCTCCATTCCCTTCTACAAATCTGGAGCAATGACAGTTCTATTTGCTGGATTATCCTAGCTCACTGGTGTGTTACACTTCCTTCCATATAAAGCTTCAAATGGGCTTATTTTTAATGAGACTTGATACTCATTATTGTAATTAAATTCCACTTAATGGATATAATATTCCCACTTTGATGTCTAGACCATCACATACATTTTGATCATGTCTTTAATTATTATGTTTGTCCATCTAACTCTGGGTGATACGTTGTACTAAGATTTAAATTTGTCTCAAAGCCTTTGAACAAATCTTTCCAAAAATTGGATGTAAATTTTGGATATATGTCTGAAACTATTACCTTAGGTACCCAATGTACCCTAGAAACTTCTTTTATGCAGATTTTTGCAATATTTGTTTCCTTGTGTGTAGTCTTTACTAGAATAAAATGTGCATCCTTGGTCATTTTTTCCACCACCACCATGATGAAATCATACCGCCTCACTATTATGGGAAGCTTTATAATAAAAACAATGGTAACCACTTCCTATTTCCACTCAGGAATGGGAAATGGTTGTAACAACCTAGTTGGATGTTTATGCTTGGTCTTCACCTTTTGACACTCCAGGCATCTGGCTATATAATTATCCACTTCTTTCTTCATTCCTAGCCAAAAGTATTGGCTTCTTATCCCTGCACTTGTTTTCTCATATCCTGGTTTCCCAACATATGACACTATTGACACAGAAAAAATGTCCTTTATCAATAACAAGGGTTACCCTCGGTGAGAATTATCACTTACACCTCTCACTGTTTGGAATACCGAACCCATCAGGATTCTGGCCTGACAATCATTTCTAGTTTGGGGTTTACCATTTGCGGCCTGATCCACCAACGACGATTTCTAATCTAAAGAATGAAATGAAACTGGTCTAAGATGCATGCGTCTGGACGGAAAAGGTAACCAGAAAAAAAACATAGAACCAAACATGCTCTTGTCAATGGCCTGCGAAATAGTTCACACAAAGTAGAGACAAGAATACGAATAAATAACCATAAACTCAATATAGTCTAGCATTTAAACAATCATTTATAGTCTTATGTCCACGAATTAAGACAAATATTCCCTAAACAGAAATAAGAATGCAACAAATATACATAAGAATAGTCTATAATTTGAATTACATTCTTACACAACTCAAGTGCTGAGAAAAATACAGCAGAATAGTCCACAACGTGTGCAACACAAGAATCAAAGTTCTCTGGAAAATAGCTTGGCAAAATAGGCTTCTCATTAAAAGTTTCAACCATAGTACATGAAATCTCCAAGAGGCAAAATCCCCCAATTTGAATACAATCCCCCTATTTATTGAAATTCATCTTCACTGTTGGCCTTCCGCCTCCTTGACTCTTGACCTTCCATTTGTAAAATTTGTCCTTATCCTCTATGGAATGATGAGGGAATAATGACAACAAAAATGCTCATGATTTAATATATTATACATTGTATACGTTAATATTTTGAATTTTTACTTTTAGTTCTTATGGGACATCATGGGTTTGTATAGACAAGTTTGATAACGACTCCTTGGGACTTCTTGGATTCCCAAGAAATAGTTACAAACTCTTCACCTTCTACATTCAGTTTCTTCTTAAATTAATACAAAAACAAATTGAGATATACAAATTAGAATTTTTATCTTATGCTTCCCTTTGTCTTTATCTTGTCTTCCCATTTTTTTCTATTGCTATTACTGGGTCTTAAATTTGGTCCATTTTGCCTCTTTGCTTAATATTTATCTACCATGAGATCTGTCCTCCATCTCTTGCCAATTGGGCTCAATTTCCTTTTGCTAGTGGTTTTTCATGTGTTGGTGTATCATCCTTTGTTGTAGATTGCATATGCAAAGATGTTGTTGTATCTTTGTAGTCTAGTCCTTTACACACAATGTATTCAGATTCATTAATGTGATCTTCATTCATCTGGTACATGGGTGTCATTCAACACCAAGTACATGAGTTTCCCATACATAACCTTTCAAAATACAAATTAAAATATCTTTAACCATGGACAAATTAATCGGCAATTGAATGAGAAGTTTGGATCTACTTCCATGAGTTTGATATCTGGTTCCTTTGATGGTTGTTTGATGGAAATCCCCCATTGCAATGTTTTGTTATTGGATTTTGGGATGATGAAAATATGCTAGCATGAAAAATTAAAAAATAGATGAATAAGAGTAAGGAATCACCTACAATGTATAACCCGTAATTCCAATCCAAAACTGCGCATTCTCTTTGACATTAGTAGGCTCTCCTTTCTTTGTGTCCCACATCCAGACCGTATCTCCCTCTTGACACTCCTTTGCTTCAAACTTGGTTGTTTCTTGTATAACTCTAGTATATTGTTTTGAGGGAGGAAAGTGGGATTCAACTGTAAGGACTTCTTGTTGGCTTGGTTTGATCAATATGTCATCATCCCCTTTCTTTATTAACTTGACAATTCCAACTTCCTTGTTCTTATATTTATCTAATATTTGTTGATACTCTTCCTTCTTTGGCCATTGTATCTCATCAAATTCTTCCTTTAAAGTGAAAGGAAAATCCTCTGGAGAAAATATCGGAAGGTTTTCCTTGATCGACTCATGTGTCACACTAGTTTCATCATCACTGTCAATTTCTTGCACATGGGCCTTGGCCATTGGAATATTTGGAAGGCGCTCTATTGTCCCATTCTTCATAGGTACATTGATGTAAGTTAGGTCCATCTCTAATGTATCTCCCAACATTGCAGCAAACTTCCTAGAAAAAAGCATCCCCAACACATCAGGGACGTTCACCACCACAATATCCATATGGATAACTCTCTTGGGATATTTACCAAGGCGTACTTCAACATTTTCAACTACCCCATGAGTGGGTATGGCCCTAGATTCAAAACCACACACATTCCTATAGGTCATGTGGCCTTTAGGCCTAGTTTCTCCATGACTCTCAAAGACATCATGTTAGCACCTTCTCTTGAATAAAGCATACAGTTGTTAAGAAAATTGTTATTCGCTAGTAATTTCATGAAGAAGCGTGGGTGTCCATCATACTAAACCCTGAAATAGTCTGCTTGTAACATAATAGGAGGGTCCATTGGCTCATCCAATATGTTGAAAAAAATTTCGAACCTCTCTTTCATAGATGGAACTTTGATAACTTCCCTCAACGGAACGGTCACATGCATTTTGGCCAATGCACCTTCCAAGTCAAAAGTTAAGTCAATCTTGTCAGTTTTAGGAGAATTCTTAGGAAGAAGTATATTCATAGAAAAGGTATTGGTTGTGAAGTTGTAGGTCTAGTAGAGAGAGGTTGGTTCATTCGTTTTTGTCTAGTATATACTTGGAATTCTTGTTTTTTCAACTTTTATCTTGACTCTTGATCAAGATTTATTTTCACCTCCATTCTAGCCTTCCTAGCTGCTTCCTTTATGCCTTCTTGATGTTCTTCAAGTGTGATATTAAGGAAACATTGTGGGCCCTCAATGGTATGATCAAGAATATTCACTTGGTCATGTTCACCATTGTTCAGGGGACATTCATGCTCCTAATGCGAATCTCTACATTGCAAGCACCGATGATTCTCCTTTACCATGTTTGTGGGGCCTAAAGTATTAGGGACTTATTGATCATTCTTTGGTTTGAAAACTTGAGTCCCCCTTTGGAATTTCCCTTTATAAGGAGGCCTAGGAGCTTGTTGTTGGGATGTTTCTAAGTTGACAATCCTATTCATCATTAATTCTTGGGTTTTTACCATGCCATCTATAGGCAATTGTAGCTTTTCCAAGCTAGCGCCAATATCTGAAGTAGATTCAACATTATGGACTACTTTGTGTTTGGCATATATTTTGACTCTTGGGGCGGAGAAAGGTTCAACATTTGGATGATGATAGGTTATCCTCAATATTTGTAGCCATTTCTTAAGCTTCTTAGATTGTCATAGGAGAATTGTCTCTGAGGGGAAATCCCATTTGTCCTGTAAAGGATTTAGTGTAAAGAAAGAGAAGGAAATTGTCTAAAGGGTAATAGCGCACGATCATTTGTTGTACCAACCTTTCAAATTTATCATGAAATTCCCTAACAGTTTCATTCTCAACTTTTGTGATGTTATTTAGACTTATTAGTAGCATGTTAGGGTCTTCCTTGACACTCCATCGTTTGAGGAACACTTCCTCTAATTTATCCATGGATGTAATACTAGCATTAGGGAGACCGTTGTACCATCGTCTAGCGCCATCATAGAGGGTAGCATATAACAATTTCATAGCTAAATATTTAGCATCAACACTGATAGGATGCAGCTAAAACAAGGCCTAGAAATTGCTCATATGATCCTCAATGCTAACTACATCATTACCAGTGAACTTAAGAAGCCATTTCTAATACATAGGGGGCATTTGCCTAGGGTATCCTGGAATGCTTGTCATTTCTAACGGTTTGAAAAGCTTGGATGACCATTTTTTCTGGTTATTATCTTGATTTGGATTAAGGGTCTATGTCTGAGCGTTAGACATTGTATTGAAGGGAAGATTGCCTCCAAACAAGGATTTCACTATAGGAGAGTCTCAGGGAGGCTTTCTTTTGTAAGACTTGGGAGGATTGGTATACCTCCTTGAACTTAGTGGAGTCGCCAGATAATTTTTGTGAAATTATCAAAGGGATGAGGGGATCACCCTCAGTGGAGTCGCCAGGTAAGCTTCGTAAGATGAAGGCTTTGAGGGAAAGGCTTACCTAAAAAGTGTCGTTGAGGAATATTGACTGAGTGTTCCCCGACAATGGCGCCAAAATGTTATCGCACAATCTGTACTTTCTCAAAGCCCAAGGCAAGTGGATGCAAGATTGGCATAACGGGGGGTGACCTATCACTATAACCTTAATAGGAAAACCATTTAGGTTTAGGAGTATGTCAAAGTACCCCAGGGGAGACGTTCCTAGTGGCATAAAGGGTTGAGAAGACTAAGGCAAAGATGCAAGAAATTCCCCCCTCTCACTGATCACTCAAGTTAAAAGGTTCTCTAGGTCTTTTAAGAGATGAAGCAAGGTGAAAATATGGTGTACCTTCCTAGAACAAGACAACGAAGTAAAAAGTATAGCAGCTTTCAAGTACCAAATGATGTTAGTGCTTCATAAGACCATGAACCTTCAAATTTGAGCTAGCTGATATGAATTTGCAGTAATGCAACAATTTATAACAACAACTAATATTTTATAACAACCACAAGGATTATGCCTTAAAATTGCTTGAAAAAGACAATAAAGAAAAGCCTTTACCTAACAAAATGATAATAATTTGTCACAAGCAAAATTGGAAATATCTAGGTAGTATAATGTGTCACTTCTGCGAAGAATTTGTTGCAATTAGATGGTTGTAGCAATATTTTTCAACAACAAATTCTAGTAGTCAAAAGTGCAAGAAAACACCATGCAAACTCAACACTTATCTAATAGATTGACTGGAAATTGTCACAACTGATTTTTGGATGATGTAAGTGTGAGTTATGTAGGTAAATGCAACAATTTGGCTTGAATTAGTATGGTTGTAGCAATGTTTTGTAACAACAACAAGTTAGCTAAGGAGTTAGTCTAGTTTAAGGTTAACAAATGTTAGTAAAATCTTAGAGGAAGAAGGTTTGAGTGTTTGTTTGATCAATCAATTCACTAAAGCAAGTGGACTAGTTCCTTTTAGGGTTAATGGAGTCTAGAGGTGATGGTTTTATCTTAGAAGCAATAACAAAATGATTGTATTTGTCTAAGCAAAAGGAATGAACGGATGAGGTGTTGGTAACCAAAGGACTCAAGAATCCAAATCCTAGGGACAAATTTTCTAGAGAGTAAGGGATCTTAAGCCCTAGTGAATCTTCCTTCCTTGGACTATTAAGAATTATTAAGGGAAAACAATAACTAGACAATGGCTTCTAAAGAGCTAGCATTTATGTCTTTAGAAGTTTATCTAAGTCAAATCACCTTGGTAAGAGTCTAGCAAATGAAGAGAAAAGAAGTAGTAACTTAAGTCCTTTACTCCTAGGGTTTGTCAAGAAAGCATTTTCATAATATTTAACATGAATAAGAAAATATACCATAAAATTCAAAATAAAATGAAGAATTGCATATTTACTTACTTCACCAAGAATAATCAAGCAATAAAACCCTAGATTTCCAAGTAAATTCACCAAGAAATGATCCAAATTGCAAATTTTAGCCTCCAAGACAAGTGCGCCTCCCAATTTCAACCAATAACTCCCAAAAAGGGCGCAAATTTTAGACCACGCCACTTGTGTGATGAGTGATGATGAAAAAATGAGAGAACTTTCTCTCTATTTATACAATATCAATGACCTTTAATATATTTTAGGTCATAAAAAGGCTGACCTAGCCAAATTACATAAAAAATCTGATTTTTACATAAGTGAAAGTAATTAAACCATAAGATCATCTCTAAGGGTGACTTCATGCCCTTCTAGGGTGTCGTTGAGCCCCTAGGGTGGAACGTTGGGCCCCATATGTAGAATGGTTGGCCTCCAAAGGCCCTGGATGATGCCACATGTGCCAACCAACACACAACTGCCCTCATAAATGAAAACCCTAGCTCTGGATGACGTCTAGGGTCATAATGATGATGTCATGAGCTCTCAAGGGTCAACATCTAGGTGGAAGAGCAAGATCCCCTTGGGTCTAGGTATGTCAGAGTGTCTGAAGGAAAATGTCCTTTTTTCTTCCTGGTGGAAGTCTCTGGTGTCTCTCTGCCCCTGGTTGGGGTCACAATATCCATATGTGGGCTTTCAACCCCATGGAGGTCCAAGCTAATAATTCCCCCATATGTACATGTCCACCTGGCAAAGTCATGCAACAACCACAAGTATGCCCTCCAAGGCTTCATAAGTCACAGGGATTATAGCAATGCCAATCACATCTAATAATCAAATTACCCAAACATGTGCATAAAACCCCCCTTTACCCAGACTAATGCTCAAAGACGTTATGCAGTTTAATAAGTCAGGTTTGGAGAAGGTCTCAGGGTGTCCTATTGGGATAATCCTCCTTAAGTTTAGGGTGTTTCCTAGATGAGAACCAATCTAGGTCATGTAAGTGTGTGTGAGGTGGAATGGGGTTAATGTTTGGGCATGGGTCCAGTGATAACATGGAAATGTAGGTCTTACCTGTGGGTGCCTTTGTAGAAGGAGAGTTGCACCTTGTCATAGATGCCATTATTTCCTAGCCCATTCAATTCCTTTTAGTCTTAGTTTTATTGTTTTTTATCTTTTTATTTTATGCTTCAAGGGGAGAGATGAGGGACATTGTCCTGGCTTGGTGATGAGAGGTGACAACATTACCCACAAGAATTTCATGGAGATGAGAAGGTTGGCTCGTGATGAGACCCCCTTTCTCTTGGCTATGCCACCAAGAGCCACTACCCTGGTTTGTTGACCAAATAGATGGTAGTGTCATACTGCTACATGTCGATGGTCATAATAGCCCAAATCATGATGAGACCTCCCATCCACCAACTAATAACTTGAGTGTTTATTTATCTTACGGGTTCCCTTTTCTTACTGAGAATCCATTTACTGCTTTCTCGGGAATCCTTGGGAGAAGCATCTCAAAGGTTTCATTTTTTTCTTTTAACTCTTGCCAACTACTTTTACCCTCTAGGCCTTTAGCCCCTTCTTCCCACAAGAAAAGGTACAACCCTTCCTAGTGTGGCAAACCCAATACCTGAACAAAGGTAGGGGAAAATGAGAGGAGTAAGGATGGAAAGTGTTAAGTATGGAGGGAATGGATAATGACCTTTCATAGACCCACCCAGTGGCAACCATCCTAAAGGGAGATCAACTTACTAGGGAATCATGTCACCCTTCCTGGTATGAACAAGTTAAAGAGCATAATTTCCAAGAAAATGTTATGAAATGAAGGAGAATTTAGTGCAACATATTCAAGTGCTTCAATAATCAGAGTGACACAAACCATGATACCCAAACTCATTACCTCATGGAGCAAGAGTTACTGTTGCTTCAGGACTAGGCTGGTGGGATGGATATTGTTGTTGCTAATAGATGGGCTGCATTGAAGAAAAGAGGCGCCCTCTGGGGCCATGCTCAAGTCAATAGACTCTAGGTACTCCATGTCTAGGATTTGTGGGCCTTGAGAGATGATATCCTTAGTTATCCCTAGGATAGTGGATAACATCTAGCTCTAACTTGAGAACATGTGTTCACCGTAGAGCGCATGAGAACCTCGGCATCTATGGTATGACCTGTATCTGCTAGATCTCAATAAAATACATAAGTAATCCTCAGGGTGGTGATATCACCCCTCGCTCATATATGATATAATAAAATAAAGGTAAGCATTCATATATAAACAATGAAATAATACAATATAAAAATGAAACTATACTACAGTAGCATGATATGAAGATGGTATATACAATGGATGCAAATTCCTAACTTACCTGTACTTACCCGTGAATTCAAGTATTTTCCCAAGATGGGGTTTAAGGAGGTGTCCACTAACTGGAAATGGATGTTTTCTTCCTTCCAACGTGGACAAATAGTAGGCATAATTGACTGACTTCATTCTGATTCTGAAAAGTCCAAGCCAAAACTATGCATTCCTTTTAACATTAGTAGGCTCTCCTTTCTTTGTGTCCCACATCCAGACCGTATCTTCCTCTTGATACTCCTTTTCTTCAAACTTGGTTGTTTCTTGTATAACTCTAGTATATTGTTTTGAGGGAGGAGGGTGGGATTCATCTGTAAGGACTTCTTGTTGGCTTGGTTTGATCAATATGTCAACATCCCCTTTCTTTAGTAACTTAACAGTTCCAACTTCCTTGTCCTTATATTTATCTAAGAGTTGTTGATACTCTTGTAAATGTGTTGAAACTGCACATAATAGATCTAGATAAACAATAATACACACATTTGCAGAGAGAATTTGAGGAAGAAGGAGAGACAGAATAGAATAATTCTCATTAACCATTGTGAATAATGAATATTTTACACATGATATACTCTGTATAACTCAATGAGTGCACACTGGAGGAGAAACAATGCATCATAGTGGTGGTATAGAGTGATTTGGACACACACCAATAATTATGGGAGTGAACTTCCACCTAGTCTAGTCTCTTAGGAAGTTACAGGAGTGAACTGCCACCTAGTTGAGTTAACTAGTGAACTAGTCTTCAGTTAACTGACTGAACAAAGAGTAGTGAGGAGTTAACTCAAGGAATCAAGGGTAGTGCGCCAGTCTGGTGATGATCCCAAGGCAAGTGCACATTAGTTAGTATAACTCTAGTATATTGTTTTGAGGGAGGAGGGTGGGATTCATCTATAAGGACTTCTTGTTGGCTTGGTTTGATCAATATGTCAACATCCCCTTTCTTTAGTAACTTGACAGTTCCAACTTCATTTTCCTTATATTTATCTAAGAGTTGTTGATACTCTTGTAAATGTGTTCAAACTACACATAATAGATCTAGATAAACAATAATACACACACTTTCAGAGAGAATTTGAGAAAGAAGAAGAAGGAGAGAAATAATAGAATAATTCTCATTAACCGTTGTGAATAATGAATATTTTACACATGATATACTTTGTATAACTCAATGAATGCGCACTGGAGGAGAAACAATGCACCATAGTGCTGGTATAGAGTGATTTGGACACACACCAACAATTATGGGAGTGAACTTCCACCTAGTTTAGTCTCTCAGGAAGTTACGGGAGTGAACTGCCACCTAGTTGAGTTAACTAGTGAACTAGTCTTCAGTTAACTGACTGAACAAAGAATAGTGAGGAGTTAATTCAGGGAATCAAGGGTAATGTGTCAGTCTGGTGATGATCCCAAGGCAAGTGCACATTAGTTGGTGATGATCCCAATGTTGCATGGTGAAAAAACCAATGCAACATATAAACTCAACTCAACTAGTCAAACTGAAGTGTCAACTGAAAGAGAATATTCTCGAGGTGGAATATTCTCCCCTAAAATATAGGAGACTGGATAATGACTAATTATGACTAATAAACAAGGAAAAATAAATCATAGGTGTGTGTGAAGTAACTCCAACAACTCTTCCTTCTTTGGCCATTGTATCTCATCAAAATCTTCCTCTGAAGTGAAAGGAAAATACTCTGGAGAAAATATAGGAAGGTTTTCCTTGATCGAATCATGTGTCACACTAGTTTCAACATCATTGTCAATTTCTTGTACATGGGCCTTGGCCATTGGCATATTTGGAAGGTGCTCTATTGTCCCATTCTTCATAGGTACATTGATGTAAGTTAGGTCCATCTCTAATGTATCTCCCAACATTGCAACAAACTTCCTAGACAAAAGCATCCCCCACACATCAGGGACGTCCAACACCACAATATCCACATGGATCATTCTCTTGGGATATTTAGTACTTCAACATTTTCAACTACCCCATGAGTGGGTATGGCCCTAGATTCAAAATTGCACACTTTCCTATAAGGTCATGTGGCCTTTAGGCCTAGTTTCTCCATGACTCTCAAAGACATCATGTTAGCACCTACTCCTGAATCAAGCATACACTTGTTAAGAAAATTGTTATTCACTAGTAATGTCATGAAGAAGGGTGGGTGTCCATCATACTGAACCTTGAAATGGTCTGCTTGTAACATAATAGGAGGGTCCATTGGCTCATCTGATATGTTGAAAAAAATTCCGAACCTCTCTTTCATAGATGGAACTTTGATAACTTCCCTCAACAGAATGGTCACATGCATTTTGGCCAATGCACCTTCCAAGTCAAAATTTAATTCAATCTTGTCAGTTTTAGGAGAATTCTTAGGAAGAAGTATGTTCATAGGTGGAGGTTTTGGTTGTGAAGTTGTAGGTCCAGTAGAGAGAGGTTGGTTCATTCATTTTTGTCTAGTATACACTTGGAATTCTTGTTTTTTCAACTTTTCTCTTGAATCTTGATCAAGATTATTTATCACCTCCATTCTAGCCTTCGTGGTTGCTTCCTTTATGCTTTCTTGATGTTATTCAAGTGTGATATTAAGGAAACATTGTGGGCCCTCAATGGTATCATCAATAATATTCACTTGGTCATGTTCACCATTTTTCAGAGGAAATTCATGCTCCCAATGTGAATCTCTACATTGCAAGCACCAAGGATTCTCCTCTACCATGTTTGTGGGGGATAAAGTTTTAGGGACTTATTGATCATTCTTTGGTTTGAAAACTTGAGTCCCCCTTTGGAATTTCCCTTTATAAGGAGGCCTAGGAGCTTGTTGTTGGGATCTTTCTAAGTTGACAATCCTATTCATCATTAATTATTGGGGTTTTACCATGCCATCTACAATCAATTGTACCTTTTCCAAGCTAGCGCCAATATCTGAAGTAGATTCAACATTATGGACTACTTTGGGTTTATCATCTATTTTGACTCTTGGGGTGGAGAAAGGTTCAACTCTGGATGATGATAGATTATGTTGGTTGTGGAGCCTGATTATCTTCCTGATTTAGAGGTCTTTTACATTCATCCGTGTTTATACCCCATGAAGTATTTACACCCTAGAAGTATGTACACTCTTCCATGTGGGGGAGTGCAGAGGGGGGGTACCCCCTCTGTGGGGTCCAGAGGGTCTATCCCCCCGGCTGGGGGGTCTGGGGGCAAGAGGGCCCCCAGCGGGGGTTCAGGGGCGAAGCCCCGAAGCAAAAATTGCCTTGTAAAAGTATATTGTAATTTCATTGTAAATCTAGATCGTTCATTATAAGGTCGCAGATCTAACGATAGAGATTATGTTAGGGTTTTTTTCCCTAGAAGACAACCCTCTTTTATGAGGGAAATGTATTGCGACTATGTAGGTTGGCAAGTATTGTATTCTGAGAGAGGAGACTGTGAGAGAAAGAAGAGGAAGTTACAACAGGTTTTGTTGTAATTTGTATCCCTTCATTTTGTTGGATAATAATAAAGAAAGGACCTGGAAATTTCTCTGGTGGACGTATCCCACACTGGGTGAACCACGTAAATCTGTGTCTCTCTTGTATTGTGTATCTTCTGTGTTTTATTTCCACATTTTTTTTATTTTATTGCTCCGCGGTCCTGTTTTTTCTAACAACTGGTATTAGAGCGTAAGGTAACTCGCAAGAAAAGAGGGTTCCTGGTTTGAGTGGGAGCAATGTCGAAAGATGGAAAGTTTAGGGTCGATAAATTTAACAGCGAAAACTACCAGTTATGGAAGATGCAGATGGAAGATTATTTATATCAGAAGGATCTATTCCTACCATTGAGCGGAGTAGCA
>ML795073.1:151410-173603 GCA_009831015.1 Picea engelmannii | reverse complement strand
ATGGTGTATTGTGGTGTATTGGTGTAACTCTTATACTATTGTTCATTGCTCATTGGATATAATTGAATGGTTTAAGTATAAGTTGAAAAAGGTTTTTAAATTGTACTTGATACTGATTCACCCCCCTCTCAGTATCAACATATCCAACTCCTTTGACTGCGTGTCTGGAATCATCCCCAAGCTCCACTTGAAGGGATGAGCTCCTTTCTATTAAGTTTGTAAGGGAACTTTTGAATCTGGTCATTTGCTTAGAAGTATCACTATCTACGAGCCAAGTATCACTTCCTTGAGTGATAGTACCTGTGAGTGCTGAAACAAATACAAATTCTTCATCCTTTGACTCCTTTATGTGCTCTTTTGTATCTGTTGTATGTGCATGTTGTTTCTTTTTTCCCTTTTCATGTCTATGTGGACATTGTGCGGCATAATGTCCCAACTTCTTGTAGTTATAGCATCTAACCTTTGATGCATCTCTCTTATAACGTGGTCTTTTAAAATTCTTCATATTGGCTTCTCCCCTTTCTTTCCTTTTCTTCACATGAGTTGCAAGAGCTTGATTTTCATCATCATTTGTCTTCTGAGATTTGGATATTAGCCTGGATTCTTCTTGAGTATAATTTGACCATAACTTGTCGAACTTGGGCAATTTTCTTCTTGCGCAAATCCCTTGATCAAATGGGTCCCAAGAAGCAGGAAATCCATTGAGTGTAGTAGTCACAAGTTCAACGTCTTCCATGTTGATATTATGGTAGCTATGGGAGGTATTAACCTCTATGTGTAACCTTTGACGAGTCTAGAATATTCCAGGAAGTAAGAGAAACCCTAGAAAATTAGAAAATAACCTTAGAAGACTAGTCGACTCAAGATAATAATTTATATTAAATTATTATCCTCTAGGAAGAGAAGTCGACCCAGTCAAGTGAGTTGGAGCAGTATAAATAAGAGGGTGCTAGAGCTCATTTGTCACTCTCACACTCACAACTTCATAAGGACAAGTGGTGCACATGATTGGAGGAGAGTTGCAGCTACTCCAGTAATGACTTGGTCTTTTGGTTATGGTTTGGACTTTCTGCCTTGGTTATGGTTTGGACTCTCTACTTGGTGCACTAGCTTTGGAAGAAAAGTACGCTACCTTGGTTGGCTATTGGTTCTAGGGTTTGCTTCCAGAATTATTTTATCTTTCAAGGTTAAGGTGCTCAGGGGTGGCTTCGGCCTATTGTTGGGTGACAATATTGCTATATTGTCTACGGAGAAACAAGCAAACCTATTATTCTAACAGGTTATGGGCCCACACTATCTTCGGACAGTCTAACCACTGTATGGTAGATTAGGAGGTTTTTCTCAGTTGCAGTCAAATATTTTGTTGTAGCAACAAAACCCTAACCCTCGTGTTGAGGCACCTTAAGTGAAGAAATTGACCTAATTCCTGGATAACCTAGTGCGCCCTAGCCTAGTGCACCTCCTAGTACTCTCAACAAGCCAAGACGTCAAGTTTGAGTTGTTGGTCAAAGTCAAAGGTTGACCAAGTCAAAACAATCATGACTTACTCTATGAAGTCAAAAAACAAGTTAGGAGAATTTTCTAACTTCAGAGCATGAAAGACAAGGATTGACCTCATCCTTTCCAAGAATAAAGTGTTGGATATTGTGAAAGACAAGATCATGGAACTACAGTTTGAAGCAGCAAAATACAAGGAACCTCAAAATGTGGCGGTCATGAAGACATAAGACCTAGCATGAAGAAAGTGTATGTTGTGCCCAAGCGAGATCTACTGAAAGGAACATTATGAGGTTGACCAATTCTCAAGAAACTAAACCTTTGGTCCAACAAAGTCATTCTAAGGTTTATCGTCACATATGGGTAACAAAGGTATGTACCTATACATGTTCTTTTAATTTATATCATTAGCATGAGTGTGTTTGTAGGGAATGTACAAGGAATATTCTCCAAAGCAATGATATTGGATTCATTGCATCAACACATTCTCCAACTTTGACTTGATCATCTCTGGTTGTTATGGAATTATGAACTTCTAGTCAAATTATAAGCTAACTTTAGTCAATATCTTATAAGGTTGAGATCGTATTCTCTAACTCAATTTTCTGTCACAGAAAGCATATTGTCTTGGATATTCCTTTTGCTTCTTATCTTGTTCCGGGAAGGTACCCTTGTGAAATATGTTGACAAACCTTTGATGAACAATCTTTGAGGAAGCCGTCATAGAAGAATTTTATAAGGATGACACAATGCTTGCAACAACTGCCAGATGGGAAACAATCAGAACATATAGAAACAAACTTAAAAGGACTTGGAGGAAGTAAATAATTAAAACAAAACTAGAACATGCTTGTGACACTTTGTAGAAAGCAAAGAGAGATGCAACAAATAGAAGCATGGACTGTCTCAAATAGAGGGAATTGATTGCAGAATTCCAGAAACATGTAGTCTCAGAATAAAAACAAGGAAGTTCTAGATATTGCTCATTCAAGCATGAAGCCAAGATTAGGAGGGAGCTAATTCCCAATGATATGGTCCATTGAAGAATCCGTGGAGACTTATAAATGGAAGTTTTGATAGATACAAGAGGCTCGAGGGTTCTCCCATAAGGAGGGAGAAGACTATGATGAAAACTTGTTCCAATAACCAGATATACCTCTACCTGAGCCATTATATCTCTTACAGTATCCATGGGTTTGAGTTTACATCAGATGGATGTAAAGATTGTTCTTCTCAACAGAGTAATTAAAGAAGAAGCATATGTAGAGAAACCTCAAGGTTTGGAGGTACACCAAAAAGAGACCCATGTATGCAGAGGGAAGAAGATATTGTATGGATTCAAGTAACTTGGTGTTGAGCCTCTCATGTACAACAAAAGTGTGGTGAAAACTTCCTATGACATAGGAAGTATATCGAAAATGGTTCTTCATAAGTCCGGGATAATGGATTGCAAATCCATGGCAAACTCCCATGATGATAGATCTGAAGAAGTTGAGAAACTCTGATCTAGTAGGCCCGTCCCTGTATCGAAAATTGAATGGCTTGTTGATGTATTTGGAGTTAGATATTTTATTTGCTATGAAAATAGTTCCATGTGGAACCTATCCATGAGAATTGAATAAATTGGAAAGCATGCCTTGAAATGTCTTTGTGGGATGTTTGAGTTATGATATACAACTGCATGGATTTATAGATTTAGATTGGGCAGGGAGTGCAGATAATAGAAGTTCTTCTTGGATATGTTTCAGTTTGAGATTTTCCATGATATCATGAGCTAGCAGGAAACATAAGTCTGTTTCACTCAGCACTATAGAAGCAGAGTATATTGCAGCGTGTGATGGTTGTACGGAAGTAGTGTGGCTCTGTAAGCTGATTTTTGGATTGTTTGATCAGGTGTTGGATCCGACAGTGATATATTTTGATAACCAGAGCTGTGTGAAGCTATTAGAGAACCTAATGTTCCATGACAGGTCGAAGCACATTGAGATCAAGTACTATTTTCTCTGTGATAAAGTCCAGAGGGGAGAAGTGGTTCTCTAGTATATCTCCACTAATGAGCAGATAACAAATATTTTGGTAAAGCCTCTGTCCAAGATGAAAAGTTTTCGTACTTAAGGAACAAGCTGGGGCTCGTGTATATGACTTCCTTATTGGAAAGGTAAGTGATTAGTCCCTGGGTTGGGAGGGAGCACTGGTATGTTATTGATATATGGACAATCATTTTCCAGTTTGGAAAATGGTCCAGGTTGGATAGTCACTTTCCAGTCCAGAAAGTGGTCCAAGATTCTTGATGGACAATCATTTTCCAATTTGGAAAATGGTCCAGGTTGGGTAGTCACTTTCCAGTCTAGAAAGTGGTCCAAGATTTCTAACGGACAATAATTTTCCAGTTTGGAAAATGGTCCAAATCGCACAATCATTTTCGTAATGAAAATGGTTCTATAGATTGATGATGTACCATAGACAACGATTCCCCTTGTGACCAGTGTGGGGGAATGGTCTAGGACAATCATTCTTCTTGGAATTTACTCTGAGTAGTGGTCAAGAAGAATGCTCCGTCTCTCTGGGTAGTCATTCTTTCGAAGTTCATAGTTGTGAGAAATTTCGAAGAATGGTCCGTTATAGGAGGTTGGTGCAGGACAATTATTTCCGTAGGAAATGGTTCAGAGAGTCATTCCTTAGGGCAAACTCATTCTCTCTAGGTTGAACTGTGATTAGTGCTAGAATAATGGCTCAGTTAGGTGAATGGTCTAGGTTCAAAAATCATGGACAATCATTACCTAGGGCAGACTCATTCTCTCCAAGTTGCACTATGATTAGTGCCGAAAGAATGGAATAGTTAGGTGAATGTGTTAATTTTAGAGAAGCTATTAAGTTTCTTTTCAATTTACTGGATAACAATAACATAGGTAGGATCACTGAGAGAAACACAATCACAAGTTACACAACATTTATTCTGTGAAACCCTCATGGGGGAGAAAACCTAACAAAAACTTTGTTAATATAGATAGCCAATACAATGCCAAGACAATAAACCAAAATACTAGAGAATATCTAACACTAAGCAATGCACCTCTCTCTTCCTTCTTCTCCCAATTGTATTTATCTCCAAACTTGCACACTTGTTGAGTGGAATGAGTGAGTGAGTGAATGAGGCGATAACCTCTCTTATTTATATTAGCTGGCATGCGCTAGGGAGGTGTCTCTTCACTGGGCAGGGCCGACTTCTTCACTTAGTGGTTAAAACCACTTTAATTAGGCCTGGGGATGACTTCTTAATTTGCATAATATAATTAGGGTTTGACCAATCTGCAAAAGGGGATTTGGTCATTTACAAAGCCTGACATGATCAATCCACAAAAGGGGATTGATCTAATCAATAATGACTCAATAATAAATAGAATACTCTTTGCAGTTACAATATTTCAACACCCCCCCTTAACAAGAAGGGTATTCTACAACATCATCAGGAGAGAGAGAGAGAGGGAAACAACATCAACAACATCTGAAACAATGACTGACATATCTATAAATCATCGGAATTTTTTCTCATCATCATTCACAACATGGATTTGGAGTAGCATCATCATCATCTACATCAACATGGATTAATATAACACTAATACATCATCATCATCAATAACATCAATAACATCAATGACAACAACATCATCATCACATCACAAATGCTAGAGCAATAACATCATCACAACAAGAAGGATGGAGCAACAACATCATCACAACACGAAGGCTGGAGTAACAATAACATCATCATCATGGGGAAACATAATGAGGTAGGTGTTACAACATTTTGTGGCACTCTGACAGTCCCTAAGGAGCTGCCCAGGAATCATAAGATTCCCTATGATATAAAATCCTAATGGAGCTACCACATGGTACTCCGATAGACCGTCCTTACCGGACCTTCGATATCTTCCCAGGAATCATAAGATTCCCTGGGATTATAAAAATCCTAGTGAAGCTACCACTACTGACCATAGCTAGCATACACATGCACATGTACTCTGACAGACCGTCCTTACCGAAACTTCGAGATATTTACAGGGATGATCAGTCCCCTATGATGTAAAATCCTAATTGAGCTACCTACTATTGGTCAGGATACCATAGCATCATCAACATCACTCCCCCTTTCAAGGAAGGTCCTTTCAAAGTATACCAAACTTTTCTTGAAAGTGCTCAAACTTTACACGAGATAGAGGCTTGGTCAACACATCCGCAACCTACTCATATGTGCCAACATATTGGAGCTTTATAGCTCCCCTCTGCACCATATCACGAATGAAGTGATATCAGATTTCTATGTGCTTCGACTTGTCATGGAACACATGGTTCTTTGTCATCTTTATGCAGTGTTTGCTATCACATAGAATCACGATTTCTTCCATCCCCAGATCAAATAGACCTGTCAACAACTTCCGTAGCCATATGGCTTCACAACTGTCGGAACATGCAACAATGTTTTCCACTTTTGTTGTGCTGAGAGAAATACTATATTGCTTTCTACTCTACCATGAAGTCATGGTTGACCCCATACTGAAACAACATCCCGAAGTTCTCTTTTTGTTAGAAACACTTCCAGCCCAATATGAATCGGTATAACCAATCAATCTGAAGTATTGATCTCCATTGTAGCAGAGACCAAAGTCCAACGTACCCTTAAGGTATCTCATCACATGTTTTGCAGCAACAAGGTGAAAACGTCTGGGCTCTATCAGATACTGACTCAAGGTGTTCACAATAAAACATATATATGGTCTAGTGTTCATCATGTACATCAACGATCCAATGATCTGTCTATACAATGTAGCATCAACCAATTCTGATGAAGTACAACCAAGAGATTCAACTTTGTTTCCATGGGTGTATTCATGGATTTACACTCCAACATATCAAACCTCTTTAGTATTTCAACTGCATACTTCCCTTGGTTAAGGAAGATCTTCTTTGGGCTCTGTCAAACCTCAAGACCTAAGAAATAGTGCATTAGGCCTAGGTCTTTCATCTCAAATTCTGTAGCGAGCTTATTCTTACAATCAATGATGACATTTTCTTCTCCAGTTAAGAATAAGTCATCCACATACAACAAAAATATAACAGGCTCATCATTCATAACCTTAAAGTAAAGGTTAGAATCATCTTTACTCTTGGTAAAGCCCAAGCTCATCAGGAAACTATCAATTCTTCCATACCAAGCTCTAGGAGCTTGCTTCAATCCATACAGAGCCTTCTTCAACTTGCAAACATGTGTCTTTCTTTCTTCAACTTCAAACCCTTGAGGTTTCTCTATATACACTTCTTCTTCAATGACACCATTCAAGAAGGTTGTTTTCACATCCATCTGGTGTAACTTCCACTTCATCTTAGCTGCAAGGGATATGATGGTTTTGATAGAAGTGTATCTAGCTACAAGAACAAATGTCTCTTCATAGTCAATGCCTTCCTTTTGAGAAAAGCCATGAGCTACAAACCTTACTTTATATTTCTCAATACTTTCATCAACAACATGTTTTATCTTGCATAGTCATTTGGAAGATACCACATCTTTTCTCTTCGGTCTGGGAACTATTTTCCATACATCATTCTTTATAATGGATTGTTATTCTTTTTTCATGACATCTACCCATTCTTTCTTCTAAATGGCTTCTTCAAAGAAAGTAGGCTACTTCTCTATGAGATCACACATAAGAGCCATATAACTAGAGAATGGCTTAGGTTTCTTAACTTGTCTCATGGTTCCTTTCGGGGCACCATACTTCCCTCCACCTTGAATAATTTCCCTTGCCCAAGCTGGCTTTCTCTTGTGAGAGATCATCATCTGGGGAGGTTCTTGAGATTCTATCATATCATGATCTTCATGAATCTCATCATTGGGGGAAACTGTGACTTCCCTCACTGGTTCTGCAACTCTGGGCGCTATAGGTTCTTCTTCATATACTTCTTCAAGTTGACATCTCCTTGATTTCTTGAGTGTTGCATCTTCATCAAATGTTACATCTCTGCTGATCTCAATATGATGGTTGTTAGAAAATAATGAATGTGCTTGTTTAACAATAGACAATATAACAATATTGTCACCCAACCATAGGCCGAAGCCACCCCCAAGCAACTTAACCTTGACAGAGAATGATTCCGGAAGAAAACCAATAGCCAACCACAGCTAATGCATAAAGATAACCAAGCCCAATCAAAAATTCCAACCATAACCAATAGAAAGCCCGAGCCTAAACCAGAAATATAGATTGCAGCAGTTGTTGGTTGTTGCTACTCCCTAGACTTGTGCGCTTGCCCAATTTCTGCAGTACGCACCTCTTCCCAGCTAAAATTTCATGATGTCTGGTACAAAATGAGGTCTGGCTACTTGTATTTGTATTGTTTTCCTGAGTTGTCTGGGATGAATTCTCATTATGGATGCTAAATGCTTAATATTGATTATTTCCTTGAGCTAACTTGTCTTCTAGGGTTAGGTTTAATGATTTAGGGTTTCTTCTTGCTTCCCGGGATATTCTATTCTTGTCAGGGTTACACATGGAGGTAAATATCTCTCGCAACTACCATAATATCAACACTCCCTCCTAGCTAGGGAGGTATTGAAGGCAATGGTATTGAGCACAAACATACCATTCAATTAGTAACATCATCATAGACATACAAACTATCTCATGATTAGATCACGAGCACCATCATCATTATCAGTGTCATCTAACAACATCAATTGCATCACCTCTCGAAACCATATTCCATCTGAGTAATCATGCATGATGTTGAAAAGTTCACTCACTCCAAAGAGTGATATAAGAACCATTCTTCTAATCCAAGCAAATGCCCTAGAAGAATAATTATTTCAACAGATGTTGGAAGCCACACCATGGACTGCAAGGACTATTCTTCTAATCCATACATACATCTATAAGAATAAATGTTCTGGATCATTTTCTGTCTGGAAAATGTTTGTCCATCAGTACGTTAACCATATATTTAGTTGGTAATCATTTTCAACACCATTGATAGTCTTCATGGAAATCAGAACAATGTCATTCAATATAACACAATTGTGTCTATCCATAGTAGTACACAACTACAATCCAGTGGTACACTACCACACCAAGTAGCACACAACTACTTAATCAATGACACATAGTCACAACCAGTGGAACACATTCACCACAGTAACATGCATCTACTGTCCAAAGACATACAGTCTCTATAGCAACCATATCATCAGATATCAACCTGCACAAAAAAACAATATCATGATATAAACTGAGTCATCTGGGCCATTCTTCCACTCACATCTGTGATATCTAGAAGAACATCTCCCCTCAAAAAGTAAAACATCAGCCATGAGTTGTCTGGACTATTCTTCTCAAGCATAGAAGAATAATTGTCTTGATTTCTGAGCCTGGACCATTCACCTAACTGGGCCATTCCTCCGGCACTAAACAAAGTGCAACATGGAGAGAATGAGTCTACCCTAGGGAATGTCTGTCCCTGATTTTTGAACCTAGACCATTCACCTAAATCGGTCATTCCTCCGAAACTAAATAAAGTGCAACCTGGAGAGAATGAGTCTGCCCTAGGGAATGATTGTCCGGACCATTTCCTAAGGAAATGATTGTCCTGCACCAACCTCCAAAATAGACCATTCTTCGAAATTGCTCACAACTGTGAACTTTGAAAGAATGACTGCTCGACGAGGCGGGCCATTCTACTTGACCACCACTGAGAGTGACTGTCAAGAAAAAAGATTGTCCTAGACCATTCCCCCACACCGACCATAAGGGGAATCACTGTCTATGGTACATCAACAATCTATCGAACCATTTTCATTACGAAAATGACCATCCGATCTGTACCATTTTCCAAAATGGAAAATGCCTGTCCGTCAGAAATATCAAACCACTTTCCGAACTGGAAAGGAACTGCTCATCCTGGACCATTTTTCAAACTGAAAAATGATTGTCCTCAAATCAATAACACATTAGTTATTCCTCCCAACCCGGGATTCATCTCTTCTCTCTTCAATAAGGAAGTTGTTTCCACGAGCTCCAGCTTGTTTCTTGAGTACGCAAACTTTTTCCATCTTCGACAAATGATTTATTGGAGAACCACTTCTCTTTTCTGGACTTCATCATGAGGAATGTAATGCTCGATTTCAATGTACTTTGGTTAGGTCTGGAACACTAGTTTTCTCTGAAGGCTTGATATATCTCTGATCATTACAGTATATAATGGTTGGATTCAACACTTTTGTTTCATGCTAGCTCATTAACATTGTGGTAAGGCTCAAACTGGAACATATCCAAGTGGCACTTCTTCTGTCATCATGAGAGTTTGTCATGTATTAGCAATCCATCATTCATCCCGGACTTCTGAGTAACCATTCTGATGTGATATCTCTGTTATAGAAATTTTTCACCATGCTTCTGTTGTGCATGAGAGGCTCTGCACCAAGTTGTTTGAATCCATACAAGATCTTCTTCCATCTGCATACAAGGGTCTCTTTCTAGTATACCTCAAAATCTTGAGGTTTCTCTACATACTCTTCTTTGTTCAATTACTTTGTTGAGGAGAACAATCCTTACATTCATCTGATGTAAGCTCCAACCCATGGATGTTGTAGAAGATATAATGGCTCAAGTAGAGGTATGTCTGGTTACTGGAACAAGCTATCATCATAGTCTTCTCCCTCCATCTAGGATAACCTTTGGTTCTGAATCTTGCAATGCTTTTATTCATAAGTCTTTCATACACTGTTCTTCATCACAACTTCCATTTCTTATGTTTGATTGCTTCTAGTGGGTTCAAACTAAGCTGGTAGTCTTGTGATTCTCGATATAATGATTGGTTGTTCTAGCTTTTCTTTCTCTCTTGGAATCTTCATGTTCTTCCTCATGATTCTCTTTATCTCTTGGGTCCATGGAGTTTTCTATATATTCCATGCCCTAAAGATTCCAACTTCTTCCTTCCGTCATAGGATCATGGATGTAGATGGAAAACTAGGAATAGTTTAAGGCTTCTTTTCGAAGAAGACTTCTTATAAAGTCAAATTGAACACGTGCTTCTTTTCATGGATGCTACCATCAATGGGAACATCGATAGATACTTCATAATCCTTGATGGATCATATTATTTAGGATTATCTCCTTCCCAATCCTTGCTTCATGCATGAATGCATGCTCTTCTTTTGGAATTATATAACCGGCTCCCTCCAACTAAGAGAGTCCATGCTTTCATCTGCATCCTTATTCCTTTCTACAAAGTGTTACAAGTCTTTTTCTAATTTCCTCTTGATTGTTGACTTCTTTCGTTTTTTACCTCTTCCAGGTTTCTTCAAGTTTGATTCTGATTTCAGCTTATCTTGCAGTTATTACTTATGTTAATAGCTTCCACATGAATTGTAACCAAGGGTTGTCGATGTACTTAATCTTTTCATGTGTATTGCTTGACTTGTAGTCATCATGATAACAATCTTGATCTTGTTATTCTTCCATAGGTATTGTTTCTCTTTGAACATCTTATCTTCTAAGAAATAAATATGCAAGATATGTACATAAATTATGTAAACGTGGTATGTACAGGAATTATGAGGAATATTGTTACCTTGTCTTAGAAGAAGTCTGTTTTAACCTGCTTGGCCTTCTTTGAGGGTTCTCTTTCTTCGACAACTGATGCTTCTTGTGTTTCCTTCCTTTTCTTTAACTCGGGACAATGATTCTTGTAGTGACCATATTTTCAATAGTTGAAGCATTGTATTTTTGAAATATCTTTAATAGCTTGTATTTGATCTCTTAAATAAGAGATTCTCCCAAGGTATGATGTTATGATGTCATCATCATTCATTTTCATGTCACACAGCTCATTCTTCAGACTCATTACTTGTCCAATGTTTTTAACTGATAAGAGGTTTGTTAGGGCATCATACATCTTCTTAGATGAGTCAAGATGGGAGATGTAGGGTATCAAGTGGTCTTTTATAGAGTCCACTCTAATACTCATGGAATTGATGTCACCGTCTCTGAACTTCTCCATAACTACAATGTTCTGAGGTTCCTTCTCTTTTCCTTCTTCAAACTGTGGTTCAACGATCTTTCCTTTCACGATATCCAATACTTAATTCTTGGCAAGGATGAGGTCAATCCTTGTTTTCCATGCTCTGAAGTTAGAATCCCATTCTAACTTGTTTTCTGACTTCATAGAGTAAGTCATAATTCCTTTGACTTGGTCAATCCTTGATTTTGACCAAAAACTCAAACTTGACGTCTTAGCTTGCTGAGAATACCGGGAGATGTGCTAGGCTACAACGCACTAGGATATTCAGAAATTAGGTCAATCTCTTCACTTAAGGTGCCTCAATAAGAGGGTTAGGGTTTGTTGCTGCAACAAAAGCTAGTTGCAACTGCAACTGTAACTGAGAGAATCCTTCCAATCTATCTTCTAGCGGTTAGACTGTCCGAAGATAGTGTGGGCCCATAATATGTTAGAAAATAATGGATGTGCTCATTTAACCATAGACAATATAACAATATTTTCACCCAACCATAGGCCGAAGCCACCCCCGAGCACCTTAACCTTGACAGAGAATGATTCTGGAAGAAAACCAATAGCCAACCATGACTAATGCATAAATATAACCAAGACTGATCAGAAATTCCATCCATAACCAATAGAAAGTATGAGCCTAAACCAAAAATATAGATTGCAGCAGCCGCCGGCTGCATTTGCTCCCCAAACTTGCGCACTTTCCCAGTTTCTGGAGTGCGCACCTCTTCCCAGCTAAGATTTCGAGTTGTATGGTACAAAATGAGGTCTGACTACTTGTATTTACACTGTTTTCCTGAGTTGTCTAGGCTGACTTCTCATTCTGGATGATAAATACTTAATATTGATTATTTCCTTAAGCCGACTTGTCTTCTAGGGTTAGGTTTAATGCTTTAGGGTTTCTTCTTGCTTCCTGGAATATTCTATTCTCATCAGGGTTACACATGGAGGTAAATACCTCCCGCAGCTACCATAATATCAACAATGATAACCTGGTATGAAAATTCTAAAGGCCTTAGAGACCTCACAGTATTCAAAAAATATTCCTTTCTTTCTTGAAGGGTCCAACATAGTTCTCTTCTCTTTCAGAATGTGTACAAACACTAGACAACCAAATATTTTGAAATAGCTTACTTCTGGCTTCTTTCCGGAGAACATTTCTTCGAGGGTTTTGAACTCAAGTGCACTATGGGATAATCTGTTTTGTACATATACTGTTGTTCTTGCTACTTCTGCCCATAAGTGCATTGGAATATCTTGATCATGGATCATAGTCTTCATTGCTTCCATTATAGCTCTGTTCTTTCTTTCTGCTACACCATTTTGTTGAGGATTGTAGGGAGTGGTGAGTTCCCTCTTAATAACAACATCTCTACAAAAGCTTACAAACTCTTTTGAGGTGTATTCTCCTACATTATCTTACATGAGTATCTTGATTTTTCTTTCATCGAGATTCTTTATCAAGGCTTTGAAGTCCTTGAATTTCCCAAACACTTCATCTTTTGATTTCAAGAAGTAAACCCAAGTCTTGCGAGAATAGTCATCAATAAATGATACATAGTATACATACCCACTAAGAGAGGTGCATGGAATTGGTCCACATACATCTGAGTGGATGAGATCCAAGACTCCTTTTGCTTTACTATCGCTCTTCAGGAAATGATTCTCGATGTTCTTTCCTTGTGCACATCCCTTGCATACATCTTCATGATCAACCTTTAAATCTGGTAGACCTATAACTTCCTTGCTTACATATGGCAAGGCCTTGTAGTTGATGTGAGCTAGTCTTCTATGCCAAATTTCACATGGAGTCTCGGTGGAGTGAATCAAGACTGCATCTGAGTGACCTTTTAATTTATACAAGCAACCTTCTTCTGTTCCAATAACAATTGCATCTTCTATTGTTTTTCCTTTAGGCCACATGAGGACTTCACCATTTATGAATGAAACCCTGAAGCCTTTCTTATTTAAAGCTGAGATAGAAAGAAATTTATTTGTCAATCCTGGTACATATAGTACATCCTTCATTTTCATTGGGGTCCCTGAATCATGTTTGTAATTGGACTCTCCTACTCCTTTGATAGGGTACTGGTAATCATCTCCAAGTGTAACTTTCTGGGGAAAGTTCTTTTCTGTAAGGATAGAGAGAATGTCTCTTTGACCTGTCATGTTCTTGGAGGAACCACTATCTATGAGCCATGTATCCTCACCAGGTGACACTGATCTTGAGGGGGAAAAGATTAAGACATAGTCTTCAATATTTTCTTTAATCATCTTCGTGGGTGGCTCTTCATCTTCAATTGTATGGGCATGGTTCCTTTTGTTCCTCTTCTTGTATTCTTCTCTTCTAGCTGGACAATTCTTAGCAATATGTCCCATATTGTCACAATGGTTACATTGGTAGGATGAGAAATCCTTTTCTCTTCTTTAACCTTTCTGAAACTTCTAGAATCTTCTTGGAGGGTGAGATTATTTATGGATGAATTTATTTGGGGAGTGAGACTCCTTATGTGGGTGGGTCTATTTCTTGAAGTGATGCCTTCTCTTTTCTCCTTTAGTATGAGTAGCTAGATCTTGATCTTCATTCCTTAATAATATTGCTTCTCAGTTAGCTACTATTGCTTGTTCTTGAACACATTCTTCCCACAGACTGCCAAATTGTAGTTTTTCCTTTCTGGCACAAATGGTTTGGATGAATGCATCCCAAGGTCTTGTGAGACCATTAAGAGTTGTCATTATGAGATCATGTTCATCTAGGGTATCTCCAATTGCTTCTAACTATTCCTTGAATTGAGATATTCTAGAGAAATATTCATGAATTGTTTCTCCTTTCTGCATCTTTGTATTCTTGAGTTGAGTTCTCAAGTTCATCTTCTGGTTAATGTTTCTTCCTTCATACAATCTGGTTAGGGCATCAAACATTTATTTTGGGGTATCTTTAGATGCCACTTGAGGGATCAAGTGATATTTGATAGAGTCTGCAATGATTCTTTTGGCCCTAACCATGTCTTTCTGGTACTTTGCTTTAGCTATAGAATCTGCAGGTTTTGGTACATTTTCTTTCATGAATCTTGCTAGGTCATTCTCTTAAAAAAATGAGTGCAATCCTATACTTCCAGCCACATAAGTTATCCACACCTTATAACTTGTCAACCAGCTTGGTGCTTGCAGACATCTTGACCTGAAGTTGGGAAAATGACCGAAAAATGAAAGTGCTCAGAATTTAGATCTGAACTTACCAGGAGGTGCACTTGGCTGAGGCAAGTAGCTTGGTGCAATTAGTTTTATGAAAATCCAACTTTTACCCCTTGAAACTGAGCTTGCACAATTTTGGACTGGTACTTTTGGTACTGGTTCTGGTTTCCTGGTTTTCTGGTACTAGTGAAAACTAGGGTTTGACTTTCTGAGAGTTTTGTCCACTGGAAAAGCACGCTCAAGATGCCAATGAGCTCGCTAGGCTAGGGCACACTTCCTTGATGAGTTTCAGGCTGAAATTCCTCTTCAATAAAAAGCCCTAATTTTATTGTACGACAACAATGTCATTTTTTCTTTATCCAGTGAAAGGTGCTCTCTTCAACTTAGCTCTAATACCATGTTAATTTTAAAGCAGCTATTAAGTTTCTTTTCAATTTACTAGATAACAATAGCATAGGTAGGATCACTGAGAGAAACAAAATAACAAGATACACAACATTTATCCTGGGAAACCCTCATTGGGGAGAAAACCCAACAAAAACTTCCTTAATATAGATAGCCAACACAATGCTAAGACAATAAACCAAAACACTAGAGAATATCCAACACTGAGCAATGCACCTCTCTCTTCCTTCTTCTCCCAATTGCAGCTATCTCCAAACTTGCACACTTGTTGAGTGAAATGAGTGAGTGAGTGAGTGAGGCGCTCGCCTCTATTATTTATATTAGTTGGAAAGCGCTAGGGAGGTGTCTGAGATGAACAAAGTTCACTCACACAAGAATAATCCAAAATACTTGGAATATAACAAAGTAATCCATGTAGGATTGTAAATAATATATGAATAGATAAGATAAGATAATAAGATATATGATGATTACAATTGAGAATGAGGGCTCGTTTATATATCAATGCAGGGGTTCCCTTTACCAATAGCCATGTCCTTTGAGACATGACCTTTCATTATTAATAATAATTATTTATTAATTATTATGTTATGAATATCTATGGTATATGTATATTTATGTTCATAACATTTCCTTCCCCTTAAAAATGCTTTGTCCTCAAATCATAAAGAACATAGTGGGAAGGGCCGAATTCACCCTGACGTCATTCTTGCCAACAAGATGACCTAGGTACTCGACTTTTGAGGCGCCAAAAGAACATTTAGATTGTTTCAGGAAAATTTGGTGTTGAGAGAGTATATGGAGAATGCAGTCCACATGAGAAAGATGGTCTATCCAAGTTTTTCTATAAATGAGGATATCATCAAAGAAAACTAAGACAAAATGACGAAGAAAAGGGCGAAAGACATGATTCATGAGGCTTTGGAAGGTAGAGGGGGCATTACACAAGACAAAGGGCATGATCAAAAACTCATAGTGGCCCTCACGAGTTTTAAAGGCAGTCTTAGGAATGTCTGCCTCTTTCATACAGATCTGGTGGTAGCCAGAACGAAGATCAAGTTTAGTAAAGAACTGGGCGCCACTCAATTCCTCCAAGAGGTCATCAATGACAGGAATGGGAAATTTGTCTTTAATGGCGAGTTTGTTGAGGGCACAAAAGTCAGGACACATGCGCCAAGAACCTTCTTTCTTCAGGACCATGACCATAGGAGAAGAGTAGGGGCTCATACTAGGGCGGATAATGCCTTCGTTACGCAGTTCTTGAACCATTTTCTCAATTTCATTTTTTTGGGAAAAGGGGTGACGATAGGGATGGATATTGGGAGGGAGGCTTCCTAGGATAAGGGGAATGGAATGATCATGAACACCACAGGAAGGCGGGAGTCCCTGGGGAGTGGAAAAGACCACTTGATGTTTAGAGAGGATGGATTGGAGGTCTTGCGGCACAGAGGGTGTCTCAGTTGCCTGTATGGCATGGAGTTGGGAAATAATCCCAGAATGACCTTTTTTGAGCAGATTTTCCATGTGATGGGAACTAATGATCTCCGGTGAACCGATGGTGATGCCTTGGAACTTATATTTTTGACCCACCTGGTTGAATTGCATGGTTAATTCCTTGAAATCCATGAGAATGGGACCCAAATTCCTTAGCGAGTATGCACCCAACACAATGTCATAATCGCCCATGTCGATAGAAAACATATGAGATTTCAGGTGGTAGTCACCAATTTGGAGACACACATTTTCACAACGCCCTCCACATTTCATGGAGCCGCCATTGGCAATCATGATTTGGAAATTATTGACTGCATGGATATAGCAATGAGTTTCTTGGGCAATGCAACGATGAATAAAATTATGGGTGCTTCCACTATCAACTAGAATGATGACCTTCTTATGATTGATGTAAACAATTAGCTTGAGGGTTTGGGGAGCAGAGAAACTAGTGAGAGAATTTAGGGAAATGACCAGTTCTACTGCGGAAGGGTCTGAGGGAGGGGCTATGTCCGTGGTTTCAGGTGACTTAGACACAAGGGAAGTTTCAACATCCTCTTCTGAAACATCCTCTGAGATGGCCATAAAAATATTTTGTTCCTTACACTTGTGGCCCGGAAAATATTTGTCATCACAATTATAACAAAGGCCTTTGATTTGGCGTTCAACCATTTCAGCCCTGGTAAATTTTTGGATCTTTAGTGGAGCAGAGGGAGTAGTTGTTAGATTATGAGCTTGATTTCTTATGCAGATTAATTCTTTTATTTTCTTCAATACTTTGATTACAGCTTAATACACTTCAACAATTTCAAATAATAATCGAATAGCAATAATTATGTAGATAAGTAAACATGCATATCAACAACACATATACCTTGGGGAAACCCTGTGTAGGGAGAAAAACCCCAGCAAACAATATTCCTTTATTGCATTAATAATGTAAGATCTCTTACAAATATCCACCATGAATGTACTTCTCTCAAAGAGCTTGCCAAGATGACTCTGACATGACAAAGACTTACAAGACCTTGCTGAAATACACCTTTGATATGCTGCCTCTTTATCACTGATGTGCTCCTCTATTACTTCACCCTCAACCTACATATGAAAACTCTGTGTCAAAATTGTGTTGCAAAACTGTATTGCAAAACTGTAATGCAAAACTGTGTTGCACAACTGTGTTGAAGAGAGGATTCGACCTCTTCTTATATAGGCTAAAGAGGGGTAGAGGAGAGGCTCGAAATAGTAACCAAATTGCATGCATTAGTCATAACTCAGCTTCATACTTTAGTTTGAACTTAGAACTAGACTTGAGATTGGTTACAACTCAGCATTACACTTTAGTTCGAACTTAGAACTAGAATTGAAACTGACATGCTTTAGTTCGAACTTAGAACTAGACTTAAGAATTTAGTTGCAACTCAACATTACACTTTAGTTATAGACTCAAGACTTTAGTTGTAACTCAACATTACACTTTAGTTATAGACTCAAGACTTTAGTTGCAACTCAACATTACACTTTAGTTCTAGACTCAAGACTTTAGTTGCAAATCAACATTACTAAAAATAGAACTAGACTCAAGACTTTAGTTGCAACTTAACATTACACTTTAGTTCTAACATAAAACTAGAATCAAGACTTTAGTTACAACTTTTGACAAAGCAATTCGAAATTCTCTTCATGGTGGATAATGTTTACACGTGCCAACGCACTAGATCAATACAATTACATCATTTGCAATATTAGGAATATTGTTTGTTTCTAGCTCATAGGAGCTTTACATTCAACCTAGCTTTTGCTAGATACCTTGACTTTTGCTCATGGATCACAAGGTTTGACTAGGCTCATAGAGGTTGTATGTTTCCCCTGATGTTTTCACTAGTCTGTCTATGCTCACAGAGATTGTACATTCCCCCTGACTTTTTCACTAGACTGTCTATTCTCACAAAGGTTGTACGTTCCCCCTGAATTTTGCATTAGACTCACATAGCATCTCATTCGTCCTTACTTTTGGTTTGACTCGTAGAGGTTGTTTGTTCCCCCTGGCTTTTGTCAATACCTTACAAGACTTGTTGATTCTCCAAATCTCTCTGGATAGCCTCAGGGTGGCCCATATGGCCTCTCATTGGAGAATCACTGTCGATGCTGCCAAATTTAACACTCCCTCTCAGTGAGGGAGTCATTCTCAGCCACACCAAGCTTGCCTCTCAACTGCACAAATTGTCTCGAGGTCAAAGGCTTGGTCAGGATATCAGCTACCTGCTCACTCGTGGCTACGTACTGTAACTTTACAGTTTTTCTCTAGACCAAGTCTCATATGTAGTGTTACCTTATGTCAATATGTTTTGACCTGTCATGAAATACTGGGTTCTCTGTCAATTTTATGCAACTTTTATTATCACAATGAACCACCGTCGTCTCGATCTTGTCACCAAACAACCCAGAAATCAATTTTCTGAGCCATACTGCTTCCTTGCTAGCATCACTTGCTGCAATGTACTCAGCCTCTATTGTACTATGTGCAATGGATCCCTACTTTAGGCATGACCAAGAGGTCATAGCGGATCCTAAACTGAAGCAGTATCCGGAAGTACTCATACGATCCACTGGGCTTCCTGCCTAGTCAACATATGCATACCCATGCAGAAATAAACCACCACTGGATGTATATCTCAGACCATAAGTAATGGTCCCTCTAAGACATCTCAAGATGTTCTTTGCTGCCACCCAGTGTCTTTGTCTCGGTTCAGTCATGAACTGACTCATTGCAATTACTGCATAGCATATATTTGGCCTAGTGTGGATCATGTACATCAATGATCCAATCAGCTGCCTATACATGGTGGGATCCACCAAAGCTGAACCTGTATCAAAATCATGCTGCTTATTCAGGTTGGTAACCATCAAAGTAGACATGGATTTGCAATCCATCATACCAAACCTCTTTAGTACATCCACTGTGTATTTTCCTTGTGCCAAAAATATCTCGCCTTGTCTTTTCCACACTTCCAATCTTAGGAAGTAATGCATCAAGCCTAAGTCTTTCATCTCGAATTTTGAGGTTAGCTCCCTCTTACACCAGGCTATTAGCCCTTCATTTCTTGTTAGAAAGATATCATCAACATACAGGATTAGTATAATAGGTTGGTTACCTCTTACCTTGAATTATTGATTTGCACCAGCATCACTTTTCTCAAAGCCCAGGCTTTTAAGAAAGCCATCAATCCTATCATACCAAACTCTGGGAGCCTACTTAAGACCATACAAGGCCTTCCTTAGCTTGCATACATGAGTGCCATTGTTATGCAGTATAAAACCATCTGGTTGTTCCACAAAGACCTCCTATTCAATATTTCCATTCAAGAATGTTGTTTTTACATCCATCTGATGTAGTTTCCAACCAAGTACGGAAACTAAATAAATAATAGCTCGAATGGAGGTATACCTGGCTACAGGAGCAAAAGTCTCTTCGTAGTCGATTCCTTCTTTCTGAGTGAAGCTTCTGGCTACAAATCTTTCTTTGAACTTTTCCACACTTCCATCAGTTTCATGTTTGATCTTATAGATCCATTTGGAAGAAACCACTGATTTGTCTTTTGGCCTTGGCACAATTTCCCAAACATTGTTCTTTATAATAGACCTGTATTCCTCAAGCATGGAATCCTTCCATACTTGTAATTTATTTGCTTCTTCAAATGAATAAGGTTTGGCATCACTAATGCTGCTCATCAGTGCAACATAGCCTCCAAACCTATGAGGCCTCTTCCTTTCCCTGAAAGTTCCTTTGGGAGCAGCTATCCTTTCTGCTTCCTGCACTATTTCTTTAAGCCACCCTGGATTCCTTTTGGATGGAGCTTCTTCAAGAGTTATTTATAACACTTCAATGGGTTCTAGGGGATCATTACTTGTCCCTTCACAAGGTTCCTCCCTTTGATCATCTGGCTCCTCATTTTTCAGAAGAGGGTGAAGATGGATGAACTACTTCTGAATCCTATTGAAGCTCTCTGGATTTCTTAAATGTGAATTCCTCATGGAAATTCACATCTCTGCTTACCTCTATTTGCCTCTGGCCAGGTATATAAATCCTGTAAGCTTTGGATTTCTCATTGTACCCCAAAAAAACCCCTTTCTTGCTTGAGGGTTCCATCTTTGTCCTCTTTTCCTTAGGGACATGAATATACACAGGACATCCAAATATCCTTAGATGCCCTACTTCAGGTTTGATCCCTGAGAAGACTTCTTTAGGAGTCTTGTCCTTCAAAATAGCACGTGGACACATGTTTTGAATATACATGGCAGTGGAGGTAGCTTCTACCCATAAAGAATTTGGCAGATCCTGGTCAAGCATCATTATTTTCGTTGCCTCACAAATAGTCTTGTTTTTCCTCTTAGCAACACCATTTTTTTGAGGGTTATATGGCACGGTCAACTGTCTCCTGCTTCCTGTTGACTTGTAGAAATCCTCAAGTTGAAGAGATTCAAACTCTCCTCCATTGTCTTTTCTAAGGACTCTAATGTGTTTCCTTGTCTGCTTTTCAATAAAGGCTTTATATTCTTTGAATTTATCAAATGTGTCACTTTTAGCTTTAAGAAAATATATCCAACATTTTCTTGAGTAATCATAAATAAAAATGACATAATACAAACAACCACTGAGTGAGGGAGATGACATGGGACCACATACATCATAATGAAACAGATCTAAGATGCCCCGAGCTCTGTTGTCACTACTAGGAAATGTTTTCTTTATATTTTTACCTAGCATGCATCCCTTACACATTTCATTTTTACTAAGAGAAATAGAGGGCATGCCACATACCATGTTCTGTAGATCTGGAAGTTATTTGTAATGAAGATGTCCAAGTCTTCTGTGCCACAACTCATTGGTGCTAGTCGCATCATGAGCCAATGCTTGAACTGATTGTCCTGACACGATGTACAGTCCTCCAATGCAAGTTCCAATGGGTTATGTTGTACTTAAGTGGCTACCTTTATCCCATAGTAGTTCCTTCTTGTCCTTGAAGATCACCCAATATCCCTTGTCCTCAAGGGTTGAAACTGATAGTAGATTCCTCTTGAGTCCTAGAACATATAATACTTTATCAACATAAAGTCTATCCCTAGATTCCAATCTGAAGGAGATAGAGCCTACTCCCTCTATCTTGAAACATTTTTCATCCCCAAGCTCGACCTGCTCTGCAAAAGATTTTGTCTCGAAATCTGAGAGGATCTCCTTGTACTCTGTCATGTTCTTTGATGCACCACTATCTACTAACCAAGTTTTCGGGCCCGTGGAAACTGAACTGGATAAAGCAGAAACCAAATAATATTCTTTCCTATTTTCTTTCTCATTAGAAGGACTTTTCTGATTTATTTTGGATTCATCATCTTCAACAGTTGAGGCATGATGTTTCCCTTTCCTAGGATATTTCTTTCTAAACCAACAATCTTTAGCAAAATGACCCAACTTATTACAACTAAAGCATTTAATCTTAGATGTATCAATATTCTTTCCTTTGAATGTACCTTTGATGTTT
>ML795073.1:128244-151360 GCA_009831015.1 Picea engelmannii | reverse complement strand
TTTCCCTTTCCTAGGATATTTCTTTCTAAACCAACAATCTTTAGCAAAATGACCCAACTTATTACAACTAAAGCATTTAATCTTAGATGTATCAATATTCTTTCCTTTGAATGTACCTTTGATGTTTGGCTTCCATTGAGAGCTTTTCTGGAAAGTGCATTTCTTCTTTCCCTAGAATCTTGATGCTAAAGCTGAGTGCTCTTCTTTCATTGGCTCGCTCCTGGTAGCTGTGTGACTCTCCTCCTAGAGGAAATCATGCCATAACCTCTCAAACGTGGGCTGAATATCTCTCCCACTTACACTGGATAAGAAGGTCTCCCATAAAGAAGGAAGATCGTCACAAATGGCCTGCACTAAATCATCATCGTCCACTGTCATCCCTATGACCAAAAGTTGATCTATGATCTGAGCTATCCTGGAATAGAAAGATGCCACTGATTCACCTTTCTCCATCTTCAAATACTTAAGCTTGTTCTTAAGTGTCCTCTTCTGACTTGGATCCTATTTCTCATACAATTTCACCAAGGTATCCATATAGTCCTTGGCAGTCATCAACGAAGTCATTGCAGGCATTATACTTTCTTTGACTGAGTCAAAGATGATTCGCTTAGCATTTGCTTGACTCTTCTTGAAATTCGTTCTTCATGCATTATTCATTGGTTCCTCCACCACTGTGGTCACATACTGCTCAAGATCATGCTCTTGCAAGATATTTGTTATACGGAGCTTCCACACATTAAAGTTGGTAGCTCCTTCAAGCCTATCTTCGGCCCTGACTGAAATGGAGGATGCCATGGTTCTCACACTGGAAAATTAATTAAGCTTGCTTAGATCTATGTGTACCTTATGCTGACACTTCAACATGTTTAACACACCCTAATCTCTAATACCATGTTATATTATGAGCTTCATTTCTTATGCGGGTTAATTCTTTTATTTTCTTCAATACTTTGATTCCATCTTAATACACTTCAACAATTTCAAATCATAATCGAATAGCAATAATTATGTATATAAGTAAACATGCATATCAACAACACATATACCCTGGGGAAACCCAGTACAGGGAGAAAAACCCCAGCAAACAATATTCCTTTATTGCATTAATAATGTAATATCTTTTACAAATATCCACCATGAATGTACTTCTCTCAAAGATCTTGCCAAGATGACTCTAACCTGACAAAGACTTACAAGACCTTGCTAAAATACATCTTTGATATGTTGCCTCTTTATCACTGATGTGATCCTCTATTACTTCACCCTCAACCTGCATATGAAAACTCTGTTGCAAAAATGTATTGCAAAACTATAATGCAAAACTGTGTTGTGCAACTGTGTTGAAGAGAGGATTCAACCTCTTCTTATATAAGCTGAAGAGGGGTAGAGGAGAGGATCGAAATAGTAACCTGATTGCATGCATTAGTCATAACTCAACTTCATACTTTAGTTCGAACTTAGAACTAGACTTGAGATTGCTTACAACTCAGCATTACACTTTAGTTCAAACTTAGAACTAGACTTGAGGATGACATGCTTTAGTTCGAACTTAGAAGTAGACTTAAGACTTTAATTGCAACTCAACATTACACTTTAGTTCTAAGATAGAAATAGACTCAATACTTTAGTTGCAACTCAACATTACACTTTAGTTCTAGACTCAAGAATTTAGTTGCAACTCAACATTACACTTTAGTTCTAGACTCAAGAATTTAGTTGCAACTCAACATTACTAAAAATAGAACTAGACTCAAGACTTTAGTTGCAACTCAACATTGCTAAAATTAGAACTAGACTCAAGACTTTAGTTGCAACTCAACATTACACTTTAGTTCTAACAAAAAACTAGACTCAAGACTTTAGTTACAACTCTTGACAAAGCAATTTGAAATTCTCTTCATGGTGGATAATGTTTACACGTGCCAACGCACTAGATCAATACAATTACATCATTTGAAATATTAGGAATATCATTTGTTTCTAGCTCATAGGAATTTTACATTAAACCTTACTTTTGCTAGATACCTTGACTTTTGCTCATGGCTCACAAGGTTTGACTAGGCTCACAGAGGTTGTATGTTCCCCCTGAATTTTTCACTAGTCTGTCTATGCTCACAGAGGTTGTACGTTCCCCTTGACTTTTTCACTAGAATGTCTATGCACACAGAGGTTGTACGTTCCCCTTGACTTTTGCATTAGACTCACATAGAATCTCGTTTGTCCTGACTTTTGGTTTGACTCACAAAGGTTGTATGTTCCCCTTGGATTTTGTCAATACCTCACAAGACTAGTTGATTCTCCAAATCTCCCTGGATAGCCTCAGGGTGGCCCATATGGCCTCTCATTGGAGAATGACTATCGATGTTGCAAAATTTAACAGTAGTGGGATTTACTGGATTAGTGTGAGGAATGAAGGAGGGTTTCCAATTTTGAGAAGATACAACTTGTTGTGCTTATTTAGCTCTTTTAGTAGCCTCCACCCAACTCCGAGGCCGAGCCATAAGGACATGGGCATGAATCTCATCCTTGAGGCCACTGATAAAACATTATCGGAAAAAGGCATCAGACATGCCCTCTATCCGAAAATCCAGGTGCTCAAAAGAAACTATAAAGTCTTCCACTGTTCCAGATTGTTTCTACTTTTTCAAACATCCTAAATTGTTGGTGTGAGTGTCAAAGCGTTCATAAAGCTCTACCACAAAGTGTGTCCAAGCAATATACCCTTGAAAGGAAGTTTTTCTCCATTGCCACCATTGCCAACTTTCTTGATCTAGATGGAGAATACCATACCGGAGTTTGGCCAAGTCATCTGTAATGTCGTATAAAGATAAATAATGTTCCATTTGGGTTACCCAACCAGTGGGATCCGAGCCATCAAATTTGGTCACATCCACCTGCAGAAGGCATAGGTCACGCTGAAAGTGATGGGCTGAGAATTATGGGAATGAGAGGAATTTTTAGCTTCAGTATGTGGAAGTGGGTCAGATAAAGTGTTATCAGCAGGGATATGCAGCTTGGTGCAAATCATCGAAACGATAGATTCAAGCTGGGTAGTCATGTCTTGTTTGAGTTCCTCGATTGAGGCGACGATGGAGGATTGCATGGTTGTATTATGGTGGCAACATTGGCACTGAGTTGTTTCACTTCTTTTTGGGTCTCTTTGAAATTAGATTGCAAGGTATTGAGGCGAGCTTCCAAGTCTTGGCTACGGGTATGGGCCTGTAATGATCCCAAGCCAGATTTTTCTCTTGGAATCACTAACTATCACTGATTTGTTGATGTGCAGGTGTTTATTGAGTTATCTAGTTATTAAGTGCATTCATACAAGATTCATCCAACACATGAATATCACAATACATCCAAGATATAGAAGCACAAGCAAAGATCTGACCTTTTATTATGAGCAATATGGAATCAATACAATAGATAGCCGATCTAGAACAATCCTCAAATGGGCGGATAGACAATAGATATGAGCTGCTACAAAATGCTTTGCCGATACAAAATAAGCCTCTAAAGGCTAAATAGGAAATGAAGCTCAATACAAGCAGATCTGACGGCCAACTCTCCAGCTGAAGAATGCCATGCTCCAATAGAAGACTGAAACCCTCAATAAATCGATCCCACTGAAAGAAGACTCCAAATGAGTCAAAACTCGGCAAGATGATAGATCAGGGTGGTAGGATCACCCTCCTGAAATCTCAAGCTGAACGTCCAAGGAAAACTCCTCCAAACTCTGAATCTTCTGCTAAAGCTATGCCCTCCTTGATTCCTGGAACCCTAGGTGATTCGACCCTGATGAGAAAATCCTCCAAATGCCCTAAAACTCCCCAGGAATGTAGATCGGCCTATGAGAACCATGTAGGAGAATTTTCAAACTCATATTCCAGGTGTAGCCTTATAGATATGAGATTTACTGAATCATAGGATGTCCCCTTAGCCTCCAAGACGTCCCACTCTGAAGCTAAATATCTAATGGTGATAACTCCCAGAAAAACCCTTAAAATGATGGTAGTGTCCCTTCAAATAAAAACCAAGTGTCGAAATGGCCACAACCTCTCCTGATAAGCTGGATCGAACCCTCCTCTAGATGATGGTGCACCCTTGATGAAAAAATAAGAACAGTACGACCCTGCTACCTTTTGAAGCGTTGGATGGAAATATGTTGAGACTAGAATGGTGTGGAGGAATATTTCATCCCCGAGACCAAGCTGTGGAACAAGGTGAGTGGTATTTCACCACTGAGTTGCTCACAAGGGTTTGTACAGCAAAACCCCCAAACTGAATGCTCAAGAGCAATAGAAAACAATATACCAAATCCAGAATGCATAATAGGTGCGCCCCAACCTCTTACGTATACTTTTTCTTCTAATTCCTTATTCAGTTAGGTTAACTCCCAGGGTTAGCTTCTATTCTTCTGTTGAGTTATCTTTTACTCCTTTTATCCTTTTTCTTTCTCAAGTCAACTTAAAAATATAACTTTAGTCTAGTTGACCTTCCCCCTCAGTGTGAGACTATGACCTAGTGGGGGTGCCCAGGCCACTGAGTCTCCTCATCACCTCTCTATCAAGAGGTGGGGGACATTATAGTCTCCCCTGCTTGAAATTATTTGTCCTCAAGCAATTCCAAACCTGCTTCTCTTACCATGTGCTCCTTTTCCCAGGTGGCATCCTCAATGGGTAAATCCTTCCATCTGATCAGGTACTCCTTGATGCTTCGATTTCTGAGCCTCTTCTCTCAGACTTCTAATACCTCCTCCGGAATCAAAACAAGTTGTCCCTCCTCATTCATGGGGGGTAATACCTCAATGAGTCTGATGTGTTGGCTGAGTGCTTTCTTAAGGCAAGAGACATGGAAGACGTTGTGTATTTTGTTGCCTTGTGGAAGCTCCAGCTCGTAAGCTACGGCCCATATCTTCCTGCTGACTCTGTAGGGCCCAAAGAAACATCTGCGCCTTTTGATGGATGCCTACCTATATGGTTAGAGCCTTAGGTAGACCAGGTCACCAACCTCGAAAGTACGATCAACCCTGTGTTTGTCTGCTTGGACTTTTTGTTGGTTCTGTGATTTTTGTAGATGATCCTTCAACTCCCTAAGAATGTCATGGCTCTGCTATATCCAATCCTATACCATAGGTGCTCTACTGTCACCGAAAGCAATCTCCCCAAAAGATAAAGGGTCATAACCATATAAGGCCCTGACTAGTGACATGCCTATGGACATGTGTTGGGTAGTGTTGTAGCAATACTCTCCTAAATGCAACCATCTGGCCCACGCTTTTTGTTGTCCTACCACATAATTTCTGAGGTAGACTTCCACCCACTTGTTGACTATCTCTATGATCAAGGGATCAAAATTTATCAATTTTCAAAGTGCTCGGATTGAGACGAAAACAGTGCCATTGCGTCCGTCTCGTTTTCCTGATTCCGGCGGTATATTTATTTTCGCGAACGGAGTCCGTATGGAGGAGATATCGCGATTTGACCGCCAAGTCAAACAGGGAAAAATTTGGGATGCTGACTGTACCTGTACGTATAGTCCGTACGACCACGTGGAGGGCCGTACCATTTTGCTGACGTGGTAGTTTGATGATGTGGCGATTGGTGGTTGGTTGTTCATTGACGAATCGTGTGATGACACGTGTCACATTGGCAATCAAATGACAAGAGGGCACGTGGCCCAATGCCTGGGTGCCACGTGGCCCTCGTCGGTTGGTCATTATTTTTCTATGTTAAAAATCTTGTGTGGGAGTCCGCGGGGTTCAACCCCGGGACCTCCCACTCTATGAAAGACTTAACAAATATCCGTTGGCCATGTTACTGCCTTATGTTCCTTGTTAATGAGGCGGGCCACTTTATATTTCAAGTTACATATTGTTTGGTTGAGAAAAGGGCGCGGGCCGGGGCCCAAGCCCCGACCCATGGTTCCATAAGTTCAACGCATATAACCATACGTTTTGATATATGGGCGCGGGGTAATATAACAATGTTTATGTTTAAACATATATATTATATATGTGGCGCGATTATTGTTTGTATTACATTACATTGTAATGTATTTGGGTGTTGGCGCGTGGTTTTGAACCCGCGACCCATAATACCTATTGCRCRSGGAGTTTAATATTATGTTATACATTGTTTAATGCRCGGTTGAGTCCGTTGGCACGGTTTTGAAACGGGCCAACGACTTTTGCGCCCAGCCTATGGTTGCATGAGCATATGACCRAATGCCGAGGCGGTTGGGGGCTGGAGGCRCCCTAACCRTTCTASGGTTTGTACCRGTGCRCGGTTGCGTACGGGACTGGGTTCTTTACGCTTAAATGAGCGTGTGTGCCAGGTTTGGAGAACAAGGGTGCAGATTGTAGAACCAGAGACAGCAAGTTGGAGAAGGAGACTTCAAGGAAGCTTATCTTTCTCATTTTTCGACCGTTTCAGGTGTCGTCAGAGCCTAGACAGGGGTTTTGGGACGCTGCGGAGCCATTGGAGCAGTCAGTTTGTTGATTTGAGCACTGTAAGACTTATTTTTAAGCACTTTGAGCAATTTAATATAAAAGATCCATTTGGAGGCTGGACCAGGAGATGTAGCCCGGAGTGGGGTGAACTCCTTTATCAAGTTGTTGTGTTTATGTATGATGTTCAATGATTTCTGATGTTGTCTATATTTATTTCTACATAAGTAATCCTTTAATATGTGTTGCAAATTGATCCTGTTGCATTAAACACATAACATTTCACTTGCAATTTAATTTAATCAAGTCTATCAAGTCTTTCTTCAATTTTAGATCACTCTGTATGTTCGTTCATCTGAGGGTGATAGCTGGTGCTAGGGGTCAAATTCGTACCAACCAACCTAAATAATTCCTACCAGAATGTACTCATGAACCTGCTATCCCTGTCGTTGATAATGGTCTTGGGGAGGCCATGCAACCTAAAGATCTCCCTAAAGAATAGTTCGGCCACCTGTGTTGCACTGAAGTCAATAGCTATGGCAAAGAAGTGTGTGAACTTGGTCAACCTGTCCACTACTACAAAAATGCAGTCCTTCCCTTGTGTCTTTGGCAACCCGGTGATGAATTCCATGGATATGCTCTCCCATTTGTGCTCTGGAATGGGTAAGGGTTGTAGTAGTCCTACTGGATGTGTGTGCTCATCTTTGTTCTCCTGACATGTAGTACACTCCTTGACGTTCTTAATCACGTCCTCCTTGAGGCCCTTCCATGAGAATTGTTCCCTCACTTGCCTGTACGTCTTGTTGATCCCCTGATGTCTTGCCATTAGTGAGTTATGGTATGCCTGCAATATCTTAGCCTCGAAGGCCATTTCAGGAACCAAAACGATTCAGTCCTTATAGTAGATGAGGTCATTCATAATATTGAAGTTATCATCTTGTACCTACCCATCCAATAGCTGGCATGTGAACTGATCCTTTACATACTCCATCACCAGATGGTCTTTCCAGTCAACTGATACCCTGGTCATGGCAAATATGGATGGCCTCCTAGATAACGCATCAGCCACCACGTTGTTCTTCCCTTTGACAAATTCAATGTCAAAGTCATAGGCCTGTATTCTGCTTACCAATTTCTGTTGCCTCTCATTCAAATCCTTCTACTCTAATAGATATTTGAGACTATTATGATATGACTTGACCACAAACTGGGCACCAACCAAGTATTTTCAGAATTTGGCTAGTGCATGCACGATAGCCAACATTTCTTTGTCATAAATGTTGTAGAGTAGCTCAGGACTCTTGAGTTTCCAAATCTCGTAGGCAAGAGGGTGCCTCTTCTGCATCAGTACAACCCCTATTCCTTCCTCGAAGGCATCACACTCCAAGGTAAAACAAAGACTGAAATCTGGAAGGGCTAAGACTAGGCACGTACTCATCACTTCCTTCATCTTGTCCATCGTTATTTGAGCCTCCTCGTCCCACTTGAAGGCTCCTTTCTTAGTCAAATCGGTCAAAGGTGCACATAGCTGAGAAAATCCTTTGAAAAACTTCTTGTAATACATGCACATACCTAGAAATCCTCTCAATTATGTGAGTGTCTTAGGAGTAGGTCATTCCATGATGGCTTGTATTTTCTCATGATGTACCGGTACCCCTTTTTCCCCGATGATGTGTCCTAAATAGAGGACCTATGTCATTCCAAACTCACATTTGGACTCCTTAGCATACAATGATTGTTCCTACATGATTGACAAAATCTAATCCACATGCCTGAGATGCTCCTCCCACGTCTTGTTGTAGATAAGCAAGTCATCAAAAAATACCAACATGTACTTTCTCAGCTGCTTGTTGAACACATGGTTCATACATGGTTGGAACGTAGCATGGGCGTTGGTTAAGCCAAAGGGCATCACCAAAAACTCATAATGGCCATAGTGACATCTAAAAGTTGTTTTTGAGATGTCTTCCTCCCTCATCTTGATCTGATGATAACCAGAGCGAAGATCAATCTTAGTGAAGTAGATGGCCCCATGCAATTCGTCCAATAGTTCATCAATCCTTGATATCAGGTACCTGTTTTTTATGGTCTTTTTTTTCAAAGCCCTGAAGTCAATGCACATCCTCATAGTTCCATCTTTCTTCTTCACCATCACTACTCATGTGCCCCATGTCCAGAAGTTCCTTGATGGCCTTCTCTATCTCATCTTTGTACTTATTGGGATGTCTGTATGGTGTGGTGATAACAGGTTTGGCCCCTTCCTCTAGCTCAATAATGTGCTCAAACCCCCTATCTGGTGGTACCCCAGGAGGAATAAGCCCAAACACCTTGTGGTGACTGTCAAGGATTTATTTCATCTCTGGGGTGTACTGAACCTTGCCCTGTTCATCCATACATGTCACAATCCTGCATTCGGCTATGTATACTATCTCATCCCTCTGGAAGATGGCCTCCATCCTCTTAGCCATGACTACCCTTGCAACATTCCCTGTCATGCCCCTAAGCACTACCTTTCCTCCACCCTCCTCTATGAATGACATTTCCATAGTTTTGTAGTTGGTGGTGATAGGCCCCAATGTGCTGAGCCACTGAACCCCTAGGATGATGTTGGTATCCGAAAGGTCCATGACATATACATCCTATATCATCTCATGCCTACCTAAGGTAAGCTTCATGCCTGGAATGTATCTATCACATGGCATAGTACTTCCTCCTGCAACCTCCACTTTGAATCCTTCAAATTCTACTGTGGGTATGTGCCTCCTCTTCAGTAATGCTACATCAATGAAATTGTGAGAAGCTCCTCCATCAATCAAAACCGAAACTCTTTGTCCCTACAAGACCCCCCTCATTCGGAAGGTGTTATACTTGGGCACTCCACTGATAGATGCCAAGGTGGCCATATTGTCCTGTCCTGTGCTCTACTCCTCCTCTACTGCCTCAGTGGTTTCTGCCTCCATGTTTTGTATCTGGTCGATCTCATCTTCCTCTTTGTTGTCTAAAGTGACCTCAATGTAGTGCACCTGACCCCAAACCATGCATTTGTGTGTTGGGTTCCATGGTTCTTTGCAAGTGAAGCAAAGTTGCTTCTGTCTCAACTCCATCCTGGTGTTCTCATCCACCCTGCCATGACCCCTCCCTTGGGTCACGTCCTCCCTGATTCATTGGAGCTCTTTGGTCTCTTCCTCCACTTTTAAGAGGTGGTCTGGGTATGAATTTAGATTTAGTAGTTGGACCCAAATCCCTCATCTTCCAAATGGCCTTCTATAGGTTGGTAGGCTTGAAGGCCTTTACCCAACCCTTCAAGGGTTCCATCAACCCTTCTGTGAAAAGCATCATGAGCCTGGTTGGGGACATATCTTGCACCATCACTGCCAACCTCTGAAATTCATCAATATATGCCTCAGCCGTACCTGTTTTCTTGATTTGGGTGAGCTCCCAGAAATGTAGTTCAGGATCTCCTTGATCAAATCTATCAATGAGCCTCTGAGTGAATTATGTATAGGACACAATCTGATTGTGGCCGAGTGTGGTGAGTCCATGATACCACCAGTCATGAGCCTTGCCATCCAAGTACATAGTGGCAAACTTGATGGCCTCCATTTCCCTCATGGGGTTGAGCTGCAAGTAGGTATCCATGTTTTTCACCCAAGATTGTGCTGTCATCTTGGTCGTACCATCAAAGTGTGGAATCTCTATCTTCCCTGCTCTTCGTTCAAACTCAAAACTTCCCCTGTGGTTCGTCCTAGGTTGATTTCTGAACCTGAGTTGGCAATACTAATCTAGGGACATCTGTCTTTGGACCCTATTATCCAAACTGTAGTACTCCTTGGTACTCCTTGCCAATTGTTCCACAAAGTCTTCAACCTATTCCTGATGCCCTTGCTCATCTGTGAATGTGGGAATGTATGGTCTAGGGTTAGCTCTGCTACCCGAATTTCGGCCTAGCTGTTCATCTGTGAACATGGGCATGTATGGCCTAGGATTGACCCTGCTACCCATCTGACCCTGGGACATGCCTCCTCCTAAAATTCCTTCAGATCTGGGGGCTTTCTCCGGGTTACATCTGATCTCCTCATGGACTCCACCGGATCCACCAACCTCCTTATTCCCATATGTATCAGGGTCCTTCCCTTGATGGGTCACTTGCATCAGAAGTTCAGTTATTCGAGATTGGTTCTTGTTCATCATCTGCAGGTTATCGTCAACCTTCTTCAAAGTTTCAGAAATTTTGGCTTGCCTCCTTCTGTTGGTTTCTTGGTACTCACCTAAGTGATGGACCAAGGTGCTTTCCGTGCGGTTTATGGTTTGTTGGAACTTGTCAAATTCGGCTGCTAGGAAAGCCAAGCCTTGAGGCTCATGGTCATCCCCTGACCCTTCCATTTCAGCCTCTGTTTCACTGTTGGGTTTCTTCCTTCGACCCATAAAGATTCCACTGTACCTTTGCATGCGTCGATCCCTCCACAGGTTTGGAGGATCGAAGCTCTGATACCACTGTAATGATCCAAAGCCAAATTTTTCTCTTGGAATCACTAACTATCACTGATTTGTTGATGTGCAGGTGTTTATTGAGTTATCCAGTTATTAAGTGCATTCATACAAGATTCATCCAACACATGAAGATTACAATACATCCAAGATATAGAAGCACAAGCAAAGATCTGATCTTTTATTATGAGCAATATGGAATCAATGCAATAGATAGCCGATCTGGAACAATCCTCAGATGGGCGGATAGACAATAGATATGAGCTGCTACAAAATGCTTTGCCAATACAAAATAAGCCTCCAAAGGATGAATAGAAAATGAAGCTCAATACAAGCAGATCCAACGGCCAACTCTCCATCTGAAGAATGCCACGCTCCAATAGAAGCCAAAAACCCTCAATAAATTGATCCCACTGAAAGAAGACTTCAAATGAGTCCAAACTCGGCAAGATGATAGATCAGGGTGGTAGGATCACCCTCCTGAAATCTCAAGCTGAACGTCCAAAGAAAACTCCTCCAAACTCTAAATCTTCTGTTGAAGTTGCACCCTCCTTGATGCCTGGAACCCTAGGTGATTCGGCCCTGATGAGAAAAGCCTCCAAATGCCCTGAAACTCCCCAAGAATGTAGATCGTCCTATGAGAACCTTGTAGGAGAAGTTTCAGACTCAGATTCTAGGTGTAGCCTTCTAGATCTGAGATTTACTGAATCATAGGACGTCCCCTTAGCCTCCAAGACATCCCACTCTAAAGATAAATATCTGATGGTGATAACTCCCCAGAAAAACCCTTAAAATGATGGTAGTGCCCCTGCAAATAAAACCCAAGTGTCGGAAGGGCCACAGGCTCTCTTGATAAGCTGGATCAAACTCTCCTCTAGATGATGGTGCGCCCTTGCTGAAAATAAAAGAACAGTACGGGCTTGCTACCTTCTGAAGCGCTGGATGGAAATATGTTGAGAGTAGAATGGTGTGGAGGAATCTTTCATCCCCGAGACCAAGCTGTGGAACAAGGTGAGTGGTTATTTCACCACTGAGTTTCTCACAAGGGTTTGTACAACAAAACCCCCAAACTGAATGCTCAAGAGCAATAGCAAACAATATACCAAATCCAGAATGCATAATAGGTGTGCCCCAACTTCTTACTTATACTTTTTCCTTCTAATTCTCTATTGAGTTAGGTTAACTCCTAGGGTTAGCTTATATTCTTTTGTTGAGTTATATTTTACTCCTTTTATCCTTTTTCTTTCTCAAGTCAACTTAAAAATATAACTTTAGTCTAGTTTACCTTCCCCCTCAGTGTGAGACTATGATCTAATGGGGGTGCCCAGACAACTGAGTCTCCTCATCACCTCTCTATCAAGAGGTGGGGGGCATTACAGGTCCATGTTGACGAGGGAACCGAAACAGAGCGGGTGGGGTCAAAAGTTTTGCTGAAAAATGATATGTATGAATGTGATAAGGGAAAAGAGATAAATCCAATGGAATAGGTCTCAAATAATGGTGCAGTGATGAAATGCGGAGTTATACTCCAGTCTGAAGAATATTGCAGTGATGAAATGCCCAAATGCTTAATCAGGAATAAATGTGTAGTGATTTGGCAACCTGAACACAGCTGCGCGGCAATAGATCTTGTCTGTTTTAATTTTTTTTGTTTCCGTCCCCCAGGGTTAGGTATTCAAGGGTTCTACAAACAAGGGTTTTCCCTATGCTATAGCTCTCTGATATACGTGTGGGTTCCAACAATAGTACTCGGCCCAATATCTCAGGGCACTAACTAAGGAGGCTAGACCGTGCCCTTAGCCATACTACCCGACTACCCAGGTACTAGAGAGTATCTTCTCGAGTGTTGTTCTCAATGGCACTATAGTAGTCAGGCGACCGATCGGTTTATCTAAAGAGGACTTCAGGAAATCTAGGCCGATCCATACACAGGTGTTGTCTGATGCGCTACCACTCGAAGGGGTACCAACACGGGTTACAAGGGTGGCCAACAAATGTGCGCTTAAAGACGTCAAAATACGTCTCTACCCTGAAAAAAAATTAACCCACAATTATGTGCCAAGGAAAGTGCTCTGATACCACTTGTAATATTCCAAATATAAAAAGTATGCAGAAAAGAAATAAAATGCTAGAAATGGCAGATGAACAACAATATAACCATAATAACACCACAATAATACTAAAATGATAATAGAATAACACCAGGAAGAGCACTTCGATTACCGATAACAATGTTAACGGGCCTCTTCGAGGGGGCAACCTCTAGTCGAGCAGAGCTCTATTACAATAATATCCAAGCTAGGGTTCTCATACCCTAGACTCCTATTTATACTAAATATGTCTATCAATAGAACCATCTAGAGGAAGATCCTTCTAGAAGCAGAAGCTTCTATTAGGCCTTCTTACATTCGACTTATTCTACTTTATTTCGAGGCCTTATTAATATTGACCTTTATTACATCGGAATACATTGTTCTACCTAAGTGAGGGGTTAGGTCCCTAACAAGATCACCCATCCTAGTACTACTCTAGCCCGAGTGCGCTTAACTATGGAGTTCTAATGGGATCTGATGCATTAAAGCTATGTTGTAGGAATGTACATAAGACCACTAGGAAATCATTACATGATGTATTTAATTAACAAATGAATATGGTATTACATTCCATTCCCCACCAAAAGGGTGAATATCATGCTTTATCAAAACCATAGGTTTGAAATGTTGATTCAATGGAAAAGGTGGTTTTCCACCAACATCCACCTGGATCGTTCCTCCCCCCTTAGGAAGAAATGGTATCCATTGTGTTAAGTTCCTAGGGAAGATTTTGTTGAATCTGAACCTTGGTGAGATGCTTGCCTTGCTGAAGAAGTTGTCTTACTTAGCTTGTTGAAGGTTTTCATGAACCTATTGTTGGAGGGGTTGGATTTGTTCAACCAATATAGCTGCATGATATACCTAAGTGTGGGAGGACTTTATCGGTGAAGATGAAACATGAAGAGAATGAAGGGGTATCTTATAACTTTGTTTGACTAGGCAGTGTGGAGGCATCCTTGTAGGTGTGATAAGAATATATTTGTGCTCTTATACAATCTTGTTGATTTGATTCTATTGGATAGAAATGACTTGGGCCAAGACTGTAGTGGTTGCAGTGTCCTTCTTTTCACCTTCTGAACAGATTGTGATGATTCTAAACTTTTCGGTATGAGAGATTACTTTGCGACATTGTTTTGGTGGGATAGTAGTTGGAACTACCTTTGGTACCCTATAGACTTCACCCCTCAGAGTAACAATGACACTACGGTGTCGAGACTCGTAAATAGCATGAAAATTCCACATATATGGTTGTCCTAACAGAACATTGTACACTTCCAATGGGGAAACATCACACGGTACCTCATCCTTGAAAGGCTTGATGTCGTAGGATAGGCGACATTGTTGGTTAACACAAAGATCTCATCCCTGGAGAAACCACTCGATGTTGTATGGATGTGGGTGTGGTGTTGTCAACAAATCCAAATGTTTGATGAACTATTCTAAGATTAGGTTATTTTGGCTTCCGCTATCAACAATGAAATGCAGTGGGGTCTCCTTCACCCACATCTGTGAATGGAAGAGGCGCTCCCCCTCCTTAGGATCCTTTGGTTCTTCTAGTTGGAATGTTGTGGTTGCGATAGTAACAGTGGGTTCTGAATCAATGATCTGTCTCCTTTTATTATTTTTTGAATCAGACTCTGAGTTGGGGCTTGGCTCTATTTCTTTGAGCTTGACTACCAATGATTGTTTGGAACAACATTCATCAGTGTTGTTCCAAGGGATTTTGTGGAAGTCGCACCACATTCCAGTGTCCTTCTTTTTCGTCCTATTACCATTCTTTTCATGTGGCTTGAAATGGTTGTCTTGAGGTTGGTTGTTTTGTGAGTTAGGGTTGTATTTACCATACCTCTCCTATTGTGGATTTGCAGACCCGAACTCCTGCTTACTCTACTACTTGAATTTCTACTCAATTTTGACTGCATATCAATAAGCAACTCCTAGTGAGAAGAAGTCCAAGGAATCCATCTTTGTTTGTATGTACCTATGCATATCACTGCGATACTTCAAAACCATGTGTCACTCGAAGTATTTCATACCCAACTTTGAGCGCACGGTATGAAATATGTTAGTGTATTTTGGCACCGTCTGATCTCTTTTTTGACCGAGAGTTTTCCATCTCTTCTACTGGTCATCATAGTTTCTGACAGGGTAGAACTCCTCCTTTAAGGAATCTACAAAGGCTTCCCAAGTGGGTTCTCTCTTGAATGGTGTAGATTCATTCATAGTGTACCTCTCCCAGTAACCTTCCCACCAAGATCTAACACGGGGAATGGATTTAAGGAGCGGGAAGGTGATCTTTTCACTGTTAGAAAATTTTTGGACGGAGTAATAACCTTCTAGCATATTCAACCATTTTTCTAGAGAATTTTCATCTATCTAGACTTCAAATAGGGGGATATCAAATTTGAATTGTACCTTTAAGGGTGTCTCACCTCTGAAATGGTTTCTTGTCGAAGATGCCTCGACCGTCATCGTCGGTATTCTTCGAAGGATCTAAGCAAAGTTGTCCATCATCTTGTTCCTCTATCGCACGAGTGCTTCCTCGAGCAATTCCTTGAAAGGATCTCCTTCTCTACCATCTCTCTTTTCTTCCTCCATGGGAGGTTTCTTGTGATATCAATATAGGTTGTCCTTGAGAGAAACTAGATTGAGACCCAAATCTCTATACCCTAACCTCATCAGGGACCTGCTCTAAGAAATGACAAGGAGTAGACTGCTCTGATACCACTGATCCAAATTATTTGCAGAATGACATGAAGATAGAAATATAGCAGAGATATAACAAGGAAATACATAAATATATTGCAAGAAACACATAAATATAATGAAACCCAACTTTTGTTAACGAATAAAAGAGAAAAACATTGTAGAATACAAACTGGCAGAATGGGGTAGCTTATCTCTTAAAAGAAAGAGACGTTGGCTACGCTTCATTTGTAACAAGATTTACATCACACTCCATTGCATGCTTAAAGGGTCTCCTTCACCTCAATTATATATGAGAGAGTGAGAGGAGAACAATTCCCATGATTCATGTGGGATAAATCAATCTAAGTTTAAAAAATTCCATAGGCATGTAAAACACTAGGACTTCCCGGGTGGTCAGCCATCCCAGTACTACTCTAGCCCGAGCAGGCTTAAATGCAGAGTTCTAATGGGATCTGATGCATTAATGCTATGTTGTAGGCATGTACATAAGACCAATAATAAATCATTACATGATGCCTTTAATTAACAAATGAATATGGTATTATATTCCATTCCCCATCAAAATGGTGAATATCATGGTTTATCAAAACCATAGGCTCGAAATGTTGATTTAGTGGAAAAGATGGTTGGCCACCAAGATCCACCTGGAATAAGAAGAGACCATAAGGCATGCTAAGTGTCTTTATGATAAGAAAATGGGAAGACCGACTTTCCAAAAGTCTTGGGAAGACAAGATGAAAAGTAGGGTGGAACAGAGGAAGAAGGGAGCCAAGCAATCATTTTTTAGAAATATTTCACAAGGATAGACGACTCTTCAAGAGCCCATAATGTCAGAAACAATAGGACAAAACTCATGGAAGAAACCTATGCAATGTTGGGGTTGTGGAGGAAATCATATGTGCAGATATTTCCCTCAAAGAGGTGATAAAGTGAGGACTTCACACCGTGTACAACAAGTTGTGGTGGTGGAAGACATGAGTATAAATGTGCCAAGGATTTACGCAACTTTAGATAATAAGTAGGTTGAGTTTCAGTCACACATGATCGAGGTGGAAGATGACCAACCTATTGATATTTTAATTGACTCAATAGCTAGTCATAGTTATCTAGATCCTAAGATGGTGGATATATTCCATCTGTCGAGAACAAATCTTGGAAAACCTTGGTTGGTGCAGTTAGCTACAGGAGAAAAAAGGAAAACCAATGAGATGGTTAAGGCATGTCCATTGGAGATAAATGGACTGCGCACAAAGGCTGATTTGAATATTATACCTTTGGGCTCATACGATTGTCTCATTGGTATGGATTGGTTGGATGAGAATCATGCTATTCTGGATTTTTATAAGACATTCACTTTCCTGGATTAGAAAGGAAATTTGAGATCAGCTCAAGGAATTCCAAGAGTTGTGACTATCAAATAAGTTTGATCATTGTGGTTGAATAAAAGTTACAGAAAAGGGTGTCAGGTATTCACAATTCACATGGAAGAGGAACCTAAGGATAAAGTGCCAAGTGTGGAATATTGTGCAGTGATGAAAGAGTTAGAGGATGTCTTTAAAGAGATATTGGGATTACCTCTGAAAATACATATTGACTTCTCTATTAATCTGATGCTGGGAGCAACACTTGTATCCAAGACTCCTTATAGAATAAGTATGCCGGAACTGAAGGATTTGCAAATGCAAATTGAAGAACTTTTGAAGAAGGGGTATATATGCCCAAGTGTGTCACCTTGGGGTGCCCCATTTTTTTTTGTGAAGAAGAAGGATGGTACATTAATATTGTGTATCAACTTCAGGATGTTGAACAAAGTAACAATAAAGAAAATTCATCCTTTACCAAGGATAGATGATCTGTTTTATCAGCTAAGGGGCACAAGGATATTTTCCAAGATATATCTCAGATCCAAATATCACCAAGTAAGAATAAAAGAGGAAGACATTGATAAGACTGCCTTCAAAAAAAGGTTTGGTCACTACAAATTTATAGTGGTTCCTTTTGGGTTTTCAAATGCACCAACCCTCTTCATTTGTTTAATGAATAGAGTTTTTAGGAGTTACTTAGATAAGTTTGTCATTGTGTTTTTGGATGACATTATTATTTACTCAAAGTATGAGAAAGAGCAAAATCATCACTTGAAAATGGTGTTGCAGGTGTTGAGGGAGCATCAAATTTATTAAAAGTTGATAAAGTGTTCATTTTATCAGCAACAGATTCACTACTTGGGTCATATCATTTTAGAAGAAGGAATAGATGTGGACCCAGGGAAGATAAAATCCATTAAGGAATGGTCGACACCAAGAAATGTTGCAGAAGTGAGATCCTTTATGGGAGTATCCAGGTACAAAAAAAGGTTTATTGAAGGATTCTCATAGATTGTGCATCCAATCACACCCCTGCAGAAGAAAGGTGCATGATTTGAATGGACTCCAGATTGTGCAAGGAGTTTCCAGCACTTGAAGAATTTTTTAACAAGTGTGCCAATTTTGAGGATTGTTGATCCTTATGTAGACTTTGTTGTGTGCAAGGAAAGACTCGGTGGAGTCTTGAGTCAAAATGGACACATGGTATGCTACGAATGAAGGAATTTTAAAGAGTATGAAAGGATATATGCTACACATGACATGGAATTGGTAGCCATAGTGCATGCTTTGAAGGTGTGGCAACATTATCTCTTGGGAAAAATATTTGAACTGAGAAAAAACCATTGTGGTCTGAAGTATTTGTTTGGACAATCAAGTTTGAGTGTCAGACAAAGCTGGTGGTTAGAGTTCTTCAGTGAGTATGACTTCAATATAAATCATATCAGAGGAAAAGAGAACAAGGTGGTTGACACACTCAATAGGAGGATGCATGAAATGTATGCTACAACCATTAGCATGTATCAGACTGATTTGCATAACATAATTTTGGAAGTTTCCAAATCATATATGTGCTATATGGATATAAGTGCAACCTTACAACAAGTTTTGTCGCAACCAAAGTTTGAAGGTTATGAGTTAAGAGAGGATGGGATCCTCATGTATAGATGAAGATTTTGTGTTCCAAATGATCAAGAGTTGAAGAACTTTATTTTTTTAGAGATGCATAAGGTTCCTTACGCTGGATATTCAGGATACCAAAAGACAATTGTTGCAGTCAAGAAGCAATACTTTTGGCCAGGTATGAAAAAGGAATTTGCATATTTTATTGTGAGATGTCTTGAATGTCAGAAGGTCAAGGATGAGCATAGACATAAAAATGGTTTGTTACAGCCTTTTCCCATTTTTTAGTGGAAGTGGAAAGTTGTGACCATGAAATTCATAACTAAGTTTCCTAGGACTACTAAGCAACATGATTCTATTATGGTGGTGGTGGATAAGCTTACTAAATCTTCCCATTTTATTCCAATGAAGTCAACACATAAGGAAATCGACATTGTTGAGATATACATGCATGAAGTAGCTAAGTTGCATGGTGTTCCTAAGAAAATTGTGTATTATAGGGATTTCAAGTTCACTTTGAAATTTTGGAAAGGGGTATTCAAAGGATTTGGAACAAGTTTGAATTTCAGCACAATATATCATCTTGAGTAAGATGGTAAGATAGAGAGAGTAAATTGGGTGATTGAAGACATGATGAGGATGTATGTGATGGATAAACCATACAAGTGGGAAGAATACCTTCATTTGGTAGAGTTTTCTTACAATAATGGGTATAAAGAATATTTAAAAATGAGCCCAATTGAGGCACTTTACGGTAGAAAGTGCAACACGCCAGTGAGTTGGGATAACCCAACAAACCACATAGTAGTTGGTCCAAATTTTCTCTGAAAAATGGAGCAAATGGTAAAGATAAGGAAGAATTTAAAGGTTTCCCAAGACAGACAGAAAAGTTGCGTAGATAAATGAAAAACCCACAAAGAATTTCAAGTGGGTGATCACATGTTTATGAAAGTGAAGGCTAGGTGCAGTTCCTTGAAGTTGGGAAAGTGTTCTAAGTTAGCAATGCGCTATTGTGGGCCATTTGAAATCCTTGAAAGGATTAGTCATGTCGCTTGTATGCTTGCATTTCCTGCATCCTTATGCATTCATAATGTTTTCCATGCTTCATTGTTAAGAAGGATGTACCTGATGTTAATATTGTCATTGATTGAAATGTGATTCAAGTGGAGACAGAAGGTGGATTTCAAGTGTGACCAGTTTGCATATTGGATTGGAAAGTAAAGAAGCTATGAAATAGAGTCATGGAGCTGGTAAAGGTCCAATGGACCTGGTACAGTCTTGAGGATGCAACCTGGGAGCACAAGGATGTTATGAGAGCAGAGTATCCTCATTTTTTTGAATATTTTTGAAATTTTGTATGTACATGAGTATATGATGCATTGAGAACAGTGCATAAATAAGTGGGAGGGTATTGTAGTGTCCCTAATCCGGAACCCTTTGTAATTGTACATATATGATGGTGATATAATTGGTACCAAGTGTAAATGTAATGTACATTTATGCTGGTGATCCAAGGACACTTGGTTTTGGTGTTTCACTCATTAGAGTAGTGCACGAAAAAGTGTTAACAAATACAGGGTGTGCACAGTCTATGTGTTGTGCACACCTGGGAAAGTGTTCACATTTCACTATGTTGTGTGCACTTGGTTTATTGTATGAGAATGAATGGATATGTATGTAGGCCAGAGAGACTATGTGAGTATGAGGTTGGTGAGCCTTGATGTAGATAGACCAATGTGCATATCCATGTAAATATAATCATGATTATTAATATAATATTGGATCACTACACGCTCACTAACTCTGACAAAAAGAGATGGGGGGCATGCTCCACCGAAAAAAGGGAAAAGGGGAGTGAGTCATAAGTATTAGGGAATATCTTATAATATTTATGGGAGAATTGTAATGTCAGATATATTATTATTTTATCCTAAGTTCCCAATGATAAGGAATGGGTCACCAAGTGGCTTAAAGTTTCTTTTGGAGGTGACAAGTGTCAAGTGGGAGGCATGAAATATATATTGTTGGCCTTAGTGTATTTTTGGAATTATGGTATTAATATTCATGTTGCAAGCTCTCGTGAGGAGAAGGGGGTTAGACTGTATGGAAAATTGTATTATTGTTGGCCATGTTTACAGCCAGGTGTGCTTTTCATTGATGGAAAGATCAGAGTATGAAGCGATGGCGAAACAGGGACAACGTAAGCTCAGGAGGATTAGCGCACATTTGCATGCAGTGTAAGAGTGTGCTTGTTCATTTGATGGCAAACAGATAGGCAAGGAAGATCAGCAGCGCAGGGATAATGGCATGGAAAGATCAGAAGCGTAAACTCCATTTTAGAGTTTCGGATACTGGGCATTACAGGAGTCAAGGAAGCAACTCACGACAAGAATGTCAAAATGGTGAAATACGAAACACCGGAATACGTTAATTCGACTCCATTTCAAAGTTTTGGATACCAGGAGATTGAGAAGTCAAGAGTCGAGACTCTTCAACACAGGAGTTCCGGAGTTGTGAAATCCGGAACCCTGAAATCTCGAAACAGGCACATCAACCGAAGTTTTGGATATCGGTAGATTGAGAAGTCAAGAGTCGAGACTCTTCAACACAGTAGTCCCGAAGTCGCGAAATCTGAAACGGTGAAATCCCGAAATAGGCACACCAACAAAGAGTTTCGAAAACCAGGAAATAACTCCATTTCGGAGCTCCGAATACCGGGAGTTGAAGTGTCGAAACACTTCACCACAGGAGTGCCAAAATTCCCAATTGCCAAAATGCGAAACGAAAAAATATCGGACCGTTGATCTGACTCCATTTTGGAGTTTCAGATACCAAGAGATGGAGGAGTCAAGACCCGAGACTCTTCATAACAGGAATCCTGAAGTGCCAAAACGCGAAATTGTGAAATATAGTTTTGAATAAGGCCTGGTCACCACCGGTGGTCACATCGTTGAAGAGCTGTAGAGAAGAGCTCAAAGAGATAAGCTCCCTTTTCAGAGTTTCAGGTATCGAGAGTTGGAAGAGTCAGAGTGACTCGCAACAAGAGTTTGTGACATGCGAAATTGCGAAATAGCGAAATGCAAAATGCCGAAATGATCAAAGCTAGTCCAGATAAGCTCCCTTTTCAGAGTTTCGGGGATCGGGAGTTGGAAGAGTCAGAGTGACTCACAACAGGAGTTCGTGACATGCGAAATCGCGAAATAGTGAAATGTAAAATGCCGAAATGATCAAATCTAGTCCAACTAAGCTCCTTTTTTCAGAGTTTTGGGGATCGCGACATGGAGCGTTAAGATAACTCTTTACCATGGGAAAGCTAAAATGTCGAATGCCAAAATGTTGAAATGTCGATGTAGCCAGTGGTCACCGCCGATGGTCACGTAAGTGGAAGGAGCTAGCATAGCTAGGCTCCATTTCAAGGTTTTCACTGTAACTGTTAGAAACCACTGATTCTTTCTGCCAGAGAACTCGAAGATACTTCTATGTAAGTGCCAGAGGAGATGAAGAGTCTCAAGGAATCTGCCAGTGGAATGAAGACTGGTCATAGAGGCGATTGACAGATGGAAGAGCGTTGAGGCCTGTAACTGCAACAGAGAGGTTGAGCTCGACTGTAACAGAGAAGATGAAGAGTCTCGACTGCTGGAGAGGTGAAGGAATCTTGGCATAACACCCAGTGATGATGGACGCATGGGTTTAACTTCCAAAGAAACTGAAGAGTTGCAATGATGATCAGGCAGAGCACTCGACATGGGGAGAGAATGCAGAAGCATGGCGAGATAGAATACACAAGGTGCACAGAGGCTATAAGTATGTTGAACAAAGAAGAGATGGTTGTTGTTGTTGTTTAGGGGGGATCCAGGAGTGTAGAAGGAGGAGTGTGCAGCAGCTAAAATATAGAGAAGAGGAATGGTGCATCGAATGCACATGGCACACAGAGAAGAAAAGGCAGAAGCACAGAAATCACAAGGCATGGTTGCAGCAAGACAGTGAGACACTAAAGGAAGGTTGAGGTGCTCTTGTAGAGAAAAATAGAAGATCAGAAATCGCAAGAAGATGGAGACAGAGAGACACTGATACAGGAGAACAGAGCAGCATAGTAGAACAGTGATAAGCCTGGTAAGCCAATGATAAATATTGTATCACTGTGATAAATTTATATATAGCAAACTTTATATTTTAGGGTGGTTGGGAGACACTAGGGAGGACAGTTGTCCTCAGAGGTTCAAGTGGGTGCTTGAACACTGGGAGTTGTAGCTTACATCTAGTTGTAGCCAGAGAAACCAGGGTAGCGCAAGGGAAAACTATTGTTCTTTGTTGTACAGTTTGGTGCATGTGTGACTGGAAGTTGGTGCTTCCATCTAGTTGGAGTTGGAACATTTATGGATTTGGTGCTTCCT
>ML795073.1:85023-124415 GCA_009831015.1 Picea engelmannii | reverse complement strand
GAACCCAAGAATTTTAATGAAGCTAGCAAATATGACCATTGGGTTAAAGAAATGAATGATGAACTTGATCAGATTGAGAAAAACAATACGTGGGAGATGGTTCATAGACCTGAAGGTAAAAATATCATTGGTTCCAAATGGATATTTAAGAACAAGTTGAATGAGTAGGGACAAGTTGTCAGGAACAAAGCAAGATTGGTCTGTAAAGGCTATGCTCAAAGAGAAGGACTGGATTTTGATGAAACTTTTGCGTCTGTAGCAAGATTAGAGGCTATCAAAATATTTCTTGCCTATGCTTGTCATAAAAGGTTTAAATTCTATCAAATGGATGTCAAGTCAACTTTTCTAAATGGAGATTTAAATGAAGAATTCTATATGGAACAACCATAGGGTTTCGAACTGTCTGATAACCCTGACTTAGTGTGCAAACTGAAGAAAGCTTTATATGGGTTAAAATAAGCCCCTCATGTATGGTATCACAGACTAGATATGTATCTCAAAGATAAAGGGTTCAAGAGAGGAACAATTGACAACAATCTGTATATCAAAACAGAGGGTAATGATTTGCTCATTGTGTTGGTCTATGTAGATGACATCATCTTTGGATGTAATAAGGACTCATTGGTACAATGATTTGCTTCTACTATGGAGTCTGATTTTGAAATGTCTATGATAGGTGAACTGTCATTTTTTTCTTGGTCTGCAAATTACTCAGAGGTCTGAAGGGATGGTCATTTCTCAAGAAAAATATCTAAGAGAAATGTTGAAAAGGTTTCAAATGGAATATTCTAAACCTGTGGGTACACCTATGGTTACTGGATGCAAATTAAGCAAGGATGATGACTCACCTGATGTTGATCAAAGTTCATATAGGTCAATGATAGGCAGCCTTATGTACATCACAACATCTCGCCCAGACATAATGCATGTTGTTGGAATGGTAGGAAGATATTAGTCTGCACCTAAACAGAGTCATTTGCAATATGTCAAAAGGATATTTAGGTATTTGAAAGAAACAATGACTTATGGTCTGTGGTATCCTAGAAATCAGAATTTTCAGTTAACTACTTATTCAGATGCAGATTGGGCAAACTGTGTTGATGAGAGAAAAAGCACCAGTGGAGGAGCATTCTTCCTGGGTGACTCATTAGTAGCGTGGATTAGTAAAAAGAAAGGTTCCATTTCTTTATCAACTACAGAGGCAGAGTACATTGTTCTTGCTAACTATTGCACTCATGTATTATGGATGATTCAGACACTTGCAGACTTGGAGGTAAAATACGCAACACTAATCCCAATTCATGTGATAACACGAGTGCCATCAGTGTGTCTAAGAATCCTGTATTCCACTCCAAGACCAAGCATATTCCCATAAAATACCATTTTCTGAGAGAACAGGTCACCAATCAAGTTGTTAAGGTCCATTACATTCCAACCACAGAACAAATTATAGACATCTTTACTAAATCCCTAGCCAAGACAGCATTTGAATATCTCCGACAAAAGTTGGGTGTCATCATGTCTCACACATAAGAGAGTCCATCCTGTTAGGGGGAGTTTTGTATTGATTGAATATCTGATACCTCCTAAAAATACTGCAACAACTGAGGGGGAGCATGTTTTCTTTGACATTGATGTCAAAGAGGGAGAAAAGGAGTGGTTCGGACTGGATGCCATAGTTGGAGGTCGAAACAGATTAGCGCAGCCATTCAGGGTTGCCATCAATGCCAAAGGGGGAGATTGTTGGGCATGTTTACAGGAAGGTGTGCATGTCATTGATGGCAAGATCAGAGTATGCAGCGATGGCGAAACAGGGACAACATAAGCTCAGGAGGATTAGCACAGAGTCGCACGCAGTGCAAGAGTGTGCTTGTTCATTTGATGGCAAACAGGCAGGCAAGGAAGATCAACAGCGCAAGGATAATGGCATGGAAAGATCAGAAGCATAAACTCCATTTTGGAGTTTCGGATACCGGGCATTGGAGGAGTCAAGGAAGCAACTCACGACAAGAATGTCGAAACGACGAAATACGAAACACCAGAATACATTGATCCATCTCTATTTCGGAGTTTCGGATACTTGGAGATTGAGAAGTTAAGAGTCAAGACTCTTCAACATAGGAGTCCCGGAGTTGAGAAATCCGGAACCCCGAAATCCCGAAACAGGCACATCAACCGAAGTTTCGGATACCGGGAGATTAAGAAGTCAAGAGTTGAGACTCTTCAACATAGCAGTCTCAAAGTCGCGAAATGCGAAACGTCGAAATCCCGAAATAGGCACACCAACAAAGAATTTCACAGACTAGGAAATAACTCCATTTCGGAGCTCTGGATACCTGGAGTTGAAGTGTAGAAACACTTCACCACAGGAGTGCCGAAATGCCCAATCATCGAAATGCGAAACGAAAAAATATCAAACCGTTGATCTGACTCCATTTCGGAGTTTCGGATACCAGGAGATGGAGGAGTCAAGACCCGAGACTCTTCATCACAGGAGTCCCGAAGTGTCAAAACGCAAAATTGTGAAATACAGTTTTGAATAAGGTCTGGTCACCGCTGGTGGTCACATCGTCGAAGAGCTATAGAGAAGAGCTCGAAGAGATAAGCTCCCTTTTCGTAGTTTCGGGGATCAGGAGTTAGAAGAGTCAGAGTGACTCGCAACAGAAGTTCATGACATGTGAAATCGCGAAATAGTGAAATGCGAAATGCCGAAATGATCAAAGCTAGTCCAGATAAGCTCCCTTTTAGGAGTTTCGAGGATCGAGAGTTGGAAGAGTCAGAGTGACTCGCAACAGAAGTTTGCGACATGCAAAATCGCGAAATAGAGAACTGTGAAATGTCGAAATGATCAAAGCTAGTCCAACTAAGCTCCTTTTTTTGGAGTTTCGGGGATCGCGACATGGAGCATCAATATAACTCTTTACCACAGGAAAGTCAAAATGTCGAATGTCGAAATAACAAAATGTCAAAATGTCGATGTATCCAGTGGTCACCTCCGGTGGTCACGTAAGTGGAAGGAGCTAGCATAACTAGGCTCCATTTCAAGGTTCGCACTGTAACTGCTAGAAACCACTGATGCTTTCTACCAGAGGACTCGAAGATACTTCTATGTAAGTGCCAGAGGAGCTGAAGAGTCTCAAGGAATCTGTCAGTGGAATGAAGACTGGTCATAGAGGCGATTGACATATGGAAGAGCGTTGAAGCCTGTAACTGCAACAGAGAGGTTGAGCTCGACTGTAACAGAGAAGACGAAGAGTATCTACTGCTGGAGAGGTGAAGGAATCTTTGCATAACACCCAGTGACAATGGACACATGGGTTTAAATGCCAGAGAAGCTGAAGAGTTGCAATGATGATCAGGCAGAGCACTCGACATGGGGAGAGCATGCAGAAGCATGGAGAGATAGAATGCACAAGGTGCACAGAGGCTATAAGTATGTTGAACAAAGAAGAGATGGTTGTTGTTGTTGTTGAGGGGGACTCGGGAGTGTAGAAGGAGGAGTGTGCAGCAGCTAAAATACAGAGAAGAGGAATGGTGCATCGAATGCACATGGCGTACAGAGCAGAAAAGGCAAAAGCACAGAAATCACAAGGCATGGTTGCAGCAAGATAGTGAGACACTAAAGGAAGGTTGAGGTGCTCTTGTAGAGAAAAACAGAAGATCAAAAATTGCAAGAAGATGCAAACAGAGAGAAACTGATACAGGAGAACAGAGAAGCATAGCAGAACAGTGATAAGCCTGGTAAGCCAATGATAAATATTGTATCACTGTGATAAATTTATATATAGAAAACTTTATATTTCAGGGTGGTTGGGAGGCACTAGGGAGGATAGTTTTCCTCAGAGGTTCAAGTGGGTTCTTGAAGACAGGGAGTTGTAGCTTCCATCTAGTTGTATCTAAAGAAACCAGGGTGGCAGGGTGGCACAAGGGAAAACTGTTGTTCTTTGTTATACAGGTTGGTGCCTATGTGACTGGAAGTTGGTGCTTCCATCTAGTTGGAGCTGGAACATTTAGGGAGTTGGTGCTTTCTTCTAGTGGGTGCTAGAGAAACCAGGGAGTTGGTGCTTCCTTCTAGTAGGTGCTAGAGAAAATAGAGAATTGGTGCTTTCAGCAAGTTGCAGCTTGTAATACAGAGGTTGTAGCCTCACAATGAGTTGGAGCTCATATGTATGATAATGTACAGAATGTAAAGATTACTTATCATATAAAGTAGAAGAGAGGTTTTTACCCTTTATAGGTTTCCTCAGGAAATATTTGTCTCTGTATATTTCATATGTGACAATGATGTTGAATGTTCTATTGCTTACTTCCCTGCATTATTGTGATTTTCATTAAGTGCTCTACAAAGAATTTTAAATGAGAAATAATTGTTTAAGCATGGTAACAATTGATTCACCCCCCCCCTCTCAGTTGTCCAACAATTATTACCTTATCTGCCAAAGAAGCTTGTAGGTAGTTGTGGGGTTGTATCTAGAGTTTCACTGTCAAAGTGTTAGGTGGACAAACATTGAGCAGTTTCTATGGGTGAGAAAATGGATATTGTGGAGTGGTTTCCAGACCCATGGGAATACTCTCCAATCAAGAGTTGAGCATTAGTTGCAAGGCTCAAAGACTTTCTATCTAGGTTGTTGTTGGTAACCCTAGGAAGGGAAGTGGAGCAATCGAAGGAATGGTGAGCAGAGAAGGGATACACTTCCTTATATGTGATAAGTGTGTGGGGAATGAGGATCTATGGACTATTTGCAGTAGTGGACACTTAGGACTGGGAAATTATGTTGAGTTTCAGACCATAGCTTGTCGCTAGGAACCCTTTTTCCCTGGTGGAGATGAGCCCCAGCTCGAGGGTGGCCTGTTGTTGAAAAATTAATGAGCAACATCGTATATGGCTTGGAGGAACATATGATTCAAGGCCACAGTTGGTGACTTTCATTTAAGATAAGTGTTCCTTATGTACTTGTCTTGGTTACTACATGCATTTTTATCTATGTTTGACATGGATTAAATTCTTGTATGTGTTGCATATAAGTATTTTTTATTACTTCGTTAATTGTTGCATGATCATATAAGTTTGGTGCCTATATCCTATATTCGTAGTTGTGCATGATTATGTTAGTTGATGGTAACTTTCCATGTTAATTTTAACCTTATGATTTTGGTTATGAATCATCAAGAAGAGGATTGAGTGGTCGGGTGCGTAGATTTGTAGCCTATTTGTTGTTAAGGAATTAGACCCCGCGCAGAGTAATATCAGAATTGGTGCATAACGCCAAAGTGGTTGTGCACATAGTTGTATTGTGTGGTCAATATGCTGGTGTGTGAAATTGTTTTGAATTAATTCCTCTGCTTAAGATCGTGTTTTAAATAAGTTGTTGCTTCCATTGTAAAATTTACATGGAATGACTCAAGCTTGGGATGAGTGCGTTACTTCTAGTTAAATTGCACGTACTAGTGTTAGAGTAGAAACTCCACAGTGAATCTATCAGATTAACATTTCTCATGTGGCTTTGGATGTTACAAATTGGTATCATAGCATGTGTAAGGTGGTAATGGGACTTATTGGGAGGCTAGGTACATTACACAAAGCAAAAGGCATTAATGAAAACGTGAAAATGAATCTTATGCAAAAGAAGCTAAGACTGAAATAATCGATTTTGAGTCACAACAAAAACTAATAATAGTCGATGGATTTTATTCAAGAAACCAAAATAAGCCAAAATCTATGCTACTCATGTAGAAATGGAAGTAAAAATATGTACTACTAAAAAATGTTAGAAAAACATGATCATTGAGAAATAAATTAAAAACAAATGAAAAAATAAAACACAAAAGATACACAATACAATAGAGACACGGATATACGTGGTTCACCCAGTGTAGGCTACATCCACCAAAACAAATTCCAAGTCCTTCCTTTTTATTATCTAGCAAATGAAAAGATACAACCTACAACACACACGTTGTAACTTCCTCTTCTTTCTCTCACATTATCCTCTCTCGGAATAATATATTCGCAAATGAAACATAGACGCAATACAATTCTCTCATAAAAGAGGGTTTCCTTCTAGAGAAAAAACCCTAACATAACTTCTACCGTCATATATGTGACCTTATAATGAATGGTCCAGATTTACTATGAAATCACAATATACATTTACAAGACAATTTTTCCTTCGGGGGCCTGCTTTCCCCCAGACCCCGCAGGGGGGGAAATATCCCTCACCTAGAGGGGTGTATAGTCTTCATGGGGTATAAACACGGCTGAAAACAAAGACCTATGAAACTGGAAGATAATCAGGATCCACAACCAACAATCTCCCTCTTGGAAACTAATCACAACAACTCCATTGTTGTTGTACCTGCTAGACTATACTCCACCTTGGACCTAGAAAATTTCTCATCTTCACCTTCATGCTTGAATACCAACTGAAACTGAGCAGGAACTCAGTATCTCCCTGGTTAATCCCTTTGTCAATATGTCTACAGGATTTTTGCTAGTATGTATCTTTTCCAACTTCAAATGCCCATCTTCCAAGACAGATCGTATGAAATGGTACCTAAGCTGTGTATGCTTAGTCTTTGAATGGACAGTTGATTTCTTTGCAATATGAATGGAAATCTCGTTGTCACAGTACAACCTACTATTCTCTTTCTTTTTTCTGAATTCCTCTATAAACCTCTGTAACCAAGTCATCTCTTTACTATCCTCTGTAGGAGCAACATAATCTGCCTCTGTTGTTGAAAGTGAAACAACCTTTTGCAGTTTCAAAATCCAACTTACTATTGTTCCACCTACAGTAAAAACATACCATGCGGTGCTCCTCATGTTATCTTTATCACCTACCATATTTGAATCAACATATCCATGTAGAACAATGTTTGAACCTTCAAAACATAATGCATGAGTAGTAGTACCTCTCAAATACCTGAGAATCCACTTTACCGCCTCCCAATGTTCTTTACCTAGATTGTTCATATACCTACTCACAACTCCCACTGCATGTGCAATATTTTCTCTTGTGCAAACCATCGCGTACATCAAGCTGCCAATTGTTGATGAATAAGGGACCCTGGACATGTATTTTATCTCATCATCTGTCTTGGGACACATTTCGTTGGTTAATTTGAAATGGTTGGCCAAAGGTGTACTAACTGGTTTTGCATTATGCATTCTAAACCTCTCTAACACCTTCTCTATGTACTCACCGCGAGACAATGTCAATTTGTGATTTTTCCTATCTCTTGTTATTCTCATACCAAGGATTTTATTTGTAGCACCCAAATCCTTCATCGCAAACGAATTAGCTAATATCTTCTTGAGCACATTTATATCATTCATATTAGAACCTGCAACAAGCATCTCATCTACATACAATAGCAAGATAATATAGCTTTTATTTTATATCTTTTTAAAATAAACACAGTGAACAAAATGACATATACTATAACCTTGTTATGTCATAAAACTGTCAAACTTCAAATTCCACTACCTTGGATCTTGATTTAGGCCATACAAGCTCTTCTTCAACCTGCATACCAAATTACCGTTCCCTTTGGCCTCATACCCATGTGGCTGCTGCATATAAATCTCTTCCTCCAAATCCCCATGGAGAAAATTTGTTTTTACATCTACGATGAAAATCTTCTACTGCCACAAGACTTAAAATAGTCCTAATTGAATTCATTTTAACAACAAGAGAAAATATTTCATCAAAATCTATACCTTTATTTTGTGCAAACCCCTTTACAACAAATCTAGCCCTGTACCGCTGAGGCACCTCCATCTTCTTCCTTCAACTTGTAAACCCATTTATTCTACAATGTTATTTTTCATGTAGGCAATCGAACCAAATCCCAAGTCTGGTTATTTACCAAGGAATCCATTTCCTCTTTCATCCCTTTCTCCCACTTCTTTTTAGTGTCTACATTCATTGCCTCTTCATAACTTTTTGGTTCACTAGAATCAGTCAACAATAAATAATACAATGAAGGAGAGTATCGTTCATGGGGTCTACTTAACCTGGTAGATCTTCTAACAACACTTTTGGGAGTTTGAGGTACTTGGTTCTCCTGTTGTTGTACATTTTGATTTTCTGGTACCTTTGGAATTTCTTTTTCAGTGATCTCATCAAGCACTATGTATTATGGTTTTTCTTTTTCATGTTTCTTTCCCTGCAAATGATCTTTTTACATGAACTTCTCACTGAATATGACATCTCTACTCCTAATGATTTTGTGATTTTCGTAATCCCATAAGTAATAACCAAAATCATTAACATTGTATCCAATAAATGTACACTTCTTGGATTTTTCCTCAAGATTTGTTCTATTTTCTTTATCAATATGGACAAATACTTCACAACCGAAAGTCTTCATAAAAGAATAGTTTACCTTTTTACATGTCCATGCCTCCTTTGGAATTCCACCATTCAAATATCTTGAAGGTCCTCTATTTATTAACTAAATAGCAGTATCTACAACATTTGCCCAGAACTGTAAGGGAAAACCAGCATGCAATCTCATATTCCTTGCACGCTCCATGATTGTCCTGTTCATTCTTTCTGACAAACCATTTTCTTGTAGTGTTCCTGGAACTGTCTTCTCTCTATGAATCCCATGGTATAAACAGTAATCATCAAACTCCTTGTTGCAATATTCACCTCCATTTTCTGATCTAAGACACTTCAACCCTTTTCCTATCTCATTCTCAACCAAAGCTTTTCATTTCTTAAAAGTATCAACAACATCATATTTTTGTCGAATGCAATAAACCCCAAGTTTTTCTAGTTGTGTCATCATTAAAAGTAACATAATAACGAGAGCCACCAAGAGATGATACCTAAGTTGGTCCCCATACATCTGTATGCACAATATCTAACCTTTCACTCTCCTTTTCTTTTTCGACTCTGAGAAATATGACTCTCTTTTGTTTTTCATAAACACAATGCTCACAGAAATCCAATTCAATTTGTTTAAGATTTGGCAACAATTTTTTTTTTGTGAAGTATCCCCATCCCCTTCTCACTCATGTGTCCAAGCCTATGATGCCACAGTGTTGTATCCACTCCTGTAGAAGATAAATATATAGAAGATTCAATATTACCAGTACATAAATACAATGTACCTACCTTCTCTCCTTTTTCTATCACCGGTGATCCTTTGGTGACCTTCCACACCTTATCTGTAAATATGGATACACAACCTTCACTTTCCAACTGCCCTGTTGAAATCAGATTTTTCCTTAGATCTAGAACATGTATTACCTCTTTCAACAACCATTGGTTTCCATTCCTTTTCTTTATTTTTACCTTTCCCATTCCAACAATTTTTCATGTTGCATCATCACCCAAATGAACCTGTCCAAAATCACCTTGAACATAATCTAGAAAATGTTTCCTATGGGGTGTGGCATGAAATGAAGCCCCTAAATCTACTACCTAAGAATCAAAAATATTATCTATAGAAACAATCAAAGCATCTTGTAACACATCACATGTTACATTTGCTTCCTCATTTTTCTCCTAATGTCCATCTCTTTGTTTCTTTGGAGCTCTGCAGTCTTTTTTCAGATGTCCTTTCTTCCCACAATTCCAACACTCTATCTTTCCCAGTCTAGATTTGGATCTTCCCTTCCTATAATTCTCATGGTTCCCTCATTTCCTCTATCATTTTTTCTTCCCATGATCTCCATGTTTAACGCATTACCCGATGTCTCACCTGTGATTTTCTCTCCCATTTCCTCACTAAGGATAACACCAACAAGATCATCAAATTTTAAAGTGTTTGAACCAGAGACAGAGTTACTTACAACCATGACCAATCCATTCCAACTTTTTGGCAATGAGCACAAGATTAGAAGAGCCCTGACCTCATCATCAAAGTCCACTTTTACAGAGCTTAGCTTATTATTAACTGTATTAAATTCATTTAAATAATCTCCAACAAACCCACCTTCTGACATATTCATATTAAATAATATCTTCATTGGAAATACCTTATTGGATGCCGAGGTTTTTTCATACATTTTAGCCAATGCATCCATCAACTCCTTCTTTGTCTTTTCTTTCAAAATATTGAAAGCCACCGACACTTCCAGGATCAACTATATCGTTCTTAGTGCCTTTCTGTCAAGAACCTCCCATTCTTCGTCCTTCATGGTTATCACCTTCTTTGATATTCCACCCAATGGTAGGAATAGATGCTTCTGATATAAATAATATTCCATATACATCTTCCATAACTTGTAGTTTTGTTCATTAAATTTCTCAACCCTAAACTTTCCATCTTCCGTCATTGCTCCCACTCAAACCAGGAACCCTTTTTTCTTGCGAGATACCTTTCGCTCTGATACCATTTGTTATAAAAACAGGATTGCGGAGAAATAAATAAATACAAATGCAGAAATAAAAAACAAAAAATACACAATACAATAGAGACACATATATACATGGTTCACCTAGTGTGGGCTACATCCACCAGAGAAATTGCCATGTCCTTATTTTTTATTATCCAACAAATGAAGGGATACAACCTACAACACACCCGTTGTATCTTCCTCTTCTTTCTCTCATATTCTCCACTCTCAGAATACAATATTTGCAATGATACATAGCCTCAATACAATTCCCTCAAAAAAAAGGGTTTCCTTATAGGGAAAAAACCCTAACATAACTTCTATTGTCAGATCCGCGACCTTATAATGAACTATCCATATTTACTATGAAATTACAATATATATTTACAAGGAAATTTTTCCTTTAGGGGACCGCTTTCCCTCAGACCTCGCAGGGGGGAAATCTCCCCTTACAACCCCCCCCCCCATGTGGAGGGGTGTACAATATTCCGAGGTGTACAATATTCATGGGGTATAAACATGGATGAAAACAAAGACCTATGAAACATGAAGATAATCAGGCTCCACAACCAACAAAAAACACAAGGAAGTAAAAGAACTATGTTACTCTTGTTCCTAATCTATCCTACATTGGCTAAAAAAGGACTATGTGAAAGCATAGTTCCAGTGGAGGAATTCAAGCAACTCCAAACCTGCGTCCATGTTCATCAAAATTCAAGAGAAAAAGTTGGAGTAGTAAGAGATTTAAAATAGGAATAATTGAATCAAGTAAGCCTCTATTCAACATGAGAAAGTTGGTGGCATTATTATTCACGGGAAATGTAGTCATGTAGGATCCCTCCAACCAATCTTCAATTCCGTCATAAAATTTACAATGACCACCATAGAACTGTTGAAGGAATTAAAAAAGGAGTGGCATACCTTATGAGACCCATAAATGAAATTTGCATGCCATATACCTTGTGGGAGAGTGTTAGTATTGATGGCATAATTTATTCCAAAGATCAAAGTAAGACAATGAGAACTTGACATAACCATCGGTCGGAATCGAAGTGCCTCATTATCTAGGAGAGTCTCCCTAAGTTCACACTTTACATAACCCACATGCTTAGAGAAATAATTTTACCTGCTAGTTTGAGAGAAACATTGAGAAAATGTTGACTCCAATCTCTCTCATGTATCATCATCAAAATCATGTGAGGAGTGATGGAGTATTGAGACAAAAACCAAGGATGAGTGATGTGTTTACCCTTGAATATTAACTTGTAATTTTGGAGCATATATAGGTGCATTGCTTCTTGGATCAACTCGAAGTTTCATGTGTCTTGCATGATGATGGATTGTCTAAGGGATGTTATTTTCATATGGGAATCTGAAAACTTTTGGTACTCTTCATGATTTGTCTCTTTTGTCATTAAAATATATGCATTGAGATCAGAAATTTCATATTGCACAGGATCAATGAATGATATATTAGTGATCACATTCAATTCTGGAATAGAAAAATAATCATCGAAAATAGGGTTATCGTGATCAAAATGTGTTTTAGCATGTTCCATAAATTTAAATTTCAAAAGAATTTCAACATTGTGCATCATGGATGGACTGCCATTAAGAATGAGTATTAGATCAATCAAAGCTTGGAAATATTGATGTTATCATTTATCATTCGGTATTTTATCATTGAAAGAGAAATGTAAAGATTGCACTGCATGATAAACAGGTGGATTCTCACGTGAGAGATCATCATCAAATAGATCCTTATAAAGAGAAAAGAGATATGTGGATTCTGAAAATGATTGGATTTCCTCAATGGGAGATTTGTTACAGACCAAAGTATATTCATGATTCTCTAAAGGAGAGACACTAGTTTGTTGCCACTTTGGGTCTAAGGGGTTTAATATTTCTAGTGAAGATTCCCCCATAGTTGTGATAGAGTGTTGATTATAAATCATGTACCCCCTATCTTCCATTATTAGATCATGATTTTCCATTAAGTATATAGTCACTATGTTTCCCAGTGCTAAATTATCACTGGAATCTATGACAATTTAGTGAATTGATTCATTAATTAGTACAGATTTAAAATCATATTTTGAATCATTCCCCTCACATTTATCATTGAAATATATTGTAGAGTATCATATCTCTGAGGGTAATTTATCATGGTCTATATGTTTGGAAATATTTCTTTGGGATGGGAGGTGACTACATATTCATTATGCAGATATGAATCTTGTGAATTAGAGATATTTTGATTATCCAGATTGTATCCTCTAGGAATAGAGATGAGATATGAAAACCAATAAAATATTTCTTAGTATGAGGGTTTGTCACTTTCAGGAAATCTACAATGAATTTGCATGACTCTTTGAAAAAAATCATCCCCAGATTTATTTTCGAGCCTACAGATTTCTTCAAGTTCATTAAAGAGTTCATCATAAACATAATCTACATGAGTAGTGATAAATACTTCCATGAATTGTTTCCATATATGTATCAGTTTCATTGGTAATGTCCTAAACCAACTTTTAATCTGTCATTCTAATGTGAGGATAAATAATCGACATATTTTTGCATTATCCTCAACAATTTTAATATTTTGTCATGAAATGTTAAATTGATTGAAATATGTGAATGCAGAGACATTCCTTTCACCATCAAACTTTAATTTTGACAAGAGATCAATTATCTTGACTGAGATGCTCCCTGAGGGTCTTAGAAGACTCAAAGGGTTATCCCATACAGAGATATAGGGAGGAGCCATGGGTTGGTTAAAACAATTTAATAAAATGACTCCACATGGGAAGGCTTGTCATTGGCCCTCCTTCAAGTTCCAATTTTGTTGACATGGGAAAAATTCCATTTATCAACAATAGGGGTTATCCTGAGTGAGAAGTCTAAATTAGATCTCTCATTGTTTGGAATAGGGAACCCATCTGGATTATGGCTTGGTAGCCATTTTTGGTTTGGGGTTAACCGGTTGTGTCATGGTCCATCGATGAAAGCTTCTAATTTAAAGAATGAAATGAAACTAATCTAAGGTGCATGCATCCGGACGGAAAATATAACCAGAAAGAAAACATATAACCATGTGTGCTCCTATCAATGGCCCAGGAAATAGTTCACATAGAGTAGATACAAGAATACAAATAAATAATTTCAACTTCCATAATATTCTAGCATTTAAACAATCATTTACAGTCCTATGTCCATGAATTCAGAAAAATATTCTCTGAAGAACAGAAATAAGATTGCAACAAACATACATAACAATAATCTATAATATGAAGTACATTCTTACACAACCCAAGTGTTGAACAAAATGTAGCAAAATAGTCCACAACACATGCAACATTAGAATTAGATTTATCCAAAAACTAACTTGTCCAAACATGCTTCTCCTCATTAAAATTTTAATCCATAGTACATGAAATATCTAAGAGCCAAAGGCCCCCAATTTGAATACAATCCCCCTATTTATTGAAATTCAGCTTCAATGTTGGCCTTCTGCCTCCCCGACTTTGTAAAATTTGTCCTTATCCTCTATGGAGTGATGAGGGAATAACGAAAACAAAAATCCTCATGATTTAATATATCATACATTATATACGTTAGTATTTCAAATTTTTCCTTTTAATGTTTGTGGGCCATCGTGGGTTTGTATAGTTGAGTTTGATAACCATTCATTGGGACTTCTTGGATTTCCAACAAATAGTTACAAACTCTTCACCTTATACCTTCAATTTCTTATTAATTTAAGAAAAAGAAAAGTTGAGATAAACAAATTTTAATTTTAATTGTATGCTTCTCTTTTCCTTTATCTCCTCTTCTCCTTTTCTATTATTGTTGTTAATTAGTCTTTAACCTAGTCCCTTTTGAGTCTTTTCTTGATATTCATCTACCATGAGATTTTTCCTTTATCTCTTTCCAATCTAGCTCGATTCTCTTTTGTTGGTGGTTTCTCCTATGCATATGTATCATCCTTTGTTGTAGATCACATCTACAAAGATTTTTTTTTGTCTTTGTAGTATGTTCCTTTACACACTATGTATTCATATTCATGAATGTGATCTTCATCCAGCTAGTACATGGATGTCATTCAACACCAAATACATGATTTTCCCATACATAACATTTCAAAATACAAATTAAAATATCTTTAACCATGGATAAATTAATTGGAAATTGAGTGAGAATTTTGGATCTACTTCCCCCGAGTTTGATTTCTGGTCCCTTTTGTTGGATTTTCCTTATTTACAGAGCATTAAAGTTGCTAGTGTTCTTTTACTTCGTTACCATTAACATATACATATATCATGTACTGAGAAGTAGCAACATAATCAAGAGACATAAAAGAACACAAGATATTTATCCTAGGAAAACCCCAAATGGGGGAAAACCTATCAACCTTTCTTCGATAGATTTCATTCACAAAGAAAGTCCAATCAGATAGACCCTAGCACAAGTGTTATTTTAACAAAAAATACCACACCAGTTGTAGCAACAACACCATACAAAGGTAGCGCACCTCCTCAAGGAGTAGCGCACAAGAGAGAGATACCAAAAGACTAAACAAGAATAAATTATGCAGTTGAAGCTACTTCGTCACCTCCTCCAAACTTGCATCTTGCTTCTGTGTAGCTGGGAGAGTGTGTGTGAGTGAAAAAATGAGCTAAGGCACCTCCTTATTTATATTCTTCTTTTCCTTCTAGTTGGGTCGACTTCTCTTCTGGGAAGGTGTCTTTTCATTATATTTTATTCTTCTTGGATGACTTATCTTCTAGGGTATTTCAACATCTGTCCAATGGATATATTTCTTCTAGAATATACTGTACATATAATAAAGTTCATCTAGGAGGGAAAAATCCTTCCACAACTACCAAAACATCAACACCTTTGATGCTTTTTTCATGTGAATTCCCTATTCCAATGATATGTTATTGATTTTTTTGTTAATGACAATATGCCAGAATGAAAAATAAAAAATATAGTATGAACATCTAAAAATATTTTGAAACTTATAACTGGGAAGTTGTAGAGCTCAGTGAAAACTTTCCAAAGGTATAAGGAGCATGTGAAACAGAGCTCAAAGTCAAACGTTATAGAAAAAATATGAAATATAGTTTTACGAGACCCATCACTATATCAACATCGGAAGAAAGATTGAGCTTCGATGTATCAGTGTCGGAAGAAAGATTGAACTCCAATATATCATCATTGAAAGAAATATTGAGATGTGATGCATCAATGTTGGAAGAAGGATCGAGCTCCGATATGTTGGCAAAGATGAGATGATTCTGCCGAAATTGAGTGTATTGACAAGAAATGGGTGATCTCCTCCATTGTATCGATGAGAAATATATTTCCTTTGTTGACATTGTGCATATCGGAGGGTGGGGGACATATTCAAATGATGAAGTTGTAACAAGGAAAATGAACAATTTAGAGCTTGAAGCTTGCTAAAATTTCTAAGTGTTTTTTCTAATGGCAAGAAACAACAATAGCCCGACTTCAAAAGTCCATAACTTTCTCATACGATATTTGATTGAAGCGTCATTTTTTGTGATGCAAAGAGCATAAGGAGAGTATTATAGTGAGACAACTTACAACTTCATTCAATTATTTTAGTATATTCATGTTTAATGAAGGTCATGGTTAATGAGGCTTGCTTGGAGGGAAATCCTTGGCCATCGTTCTAGTACTTCTGGACCTCGAATTTTTATTTTGTTAGTGGCGTTGGAATAATAATCCCATAGAACATACAACTAGCCTATTTTGGGAGTGAAAAATCCACTTTGACCAGTACCCAAAATTGCAAGAAAAGGCATTTGTTAATGAACGTTTGGACCCCATTCTTGCTACTGATTTGCCCGAATTTAGTTTGGTCAATTCCCGTGGAATTTGGGTTGAATATGATCTTAATCCATACATTGTAACTAAGTTCATACATTAGTGCCTGAGAAATTTTATCTCGTGAAAACAACCAACTAGCATTTGGAGCACTTTCCACTAAGTATACGACAAGAGTACCAATCATTCTCTGAGATGTAATTCATAGCCAACCTACACCTTGTATATGTTTCAATTAACCCACCTAATAATAAACAACACTTTCATGATCAAGGTTAGTCATATAATAAAAAGGTGCAAAATGCTAGTATGGTATGCATAATAAAAGATGCTAGCAACACACACAAACTCAAACTCACCAAAATTATTATAATATTCAATTGCAACTGCAACATGATGTAAATTAAAATCAACAGGAAAGCAAAACAAATTTCTTAATGGGTGCAATGAAAGGATCTGATTTGGAGGAAAATAGGAGAGGCCTCAAGCTGTGAGTGTCTCATTGATACATTGTGTATCGACGAAGATATAAGAATATTTTTGATACATTGTGTATCAACAAAGATAGAATAATCTCATTCATACATTGTGTATCGGTGTAGATAGAACAATCTTGTCGATACACTATGTATTGACAAAGACATAAGAATCTTATCAATATATTGTGTATTGGAAAAGATAGAAGAATCTCATTGATACTTTGTGTAGTGTATCGGCGAAGATAGAAGAATCTCACTGACACACTATGTATCGACGAATATAGAAGAATCTCGTTGATATGTTGTGTATCAGTGAAGATAGAAGAATCTCATCTACATGCTTTGTATCGGAGAAGATACAAGAATTTCGCATATACATTATGTATCAGCAAGAAATAGATATCATGCACCGATATATATTGGCGGTCGGAAGCAGATGGGTCTCCAGAATATCGACGCACAAAAGAGGATTGGCATCCGTTGAATCAATGCTAGAAAGGAAATGGACTTCCGCTATATCGATGCTACAAAGGAGATTGACTTCCACTATATCGATGCCAAAAGGAATATTGGCCTCTGTTGGATCAGGGCACAAAGGCGATCTTCTTCTCATAAGTTGGTTTCCATAAGAGAGAAAATCGAAGAAAAGACTAAGTATTGGAATGGTTTTATCGTATTAGTGAAGATGCAAGGATGTCATCGATACAAAGTGTATCGATGGTGGATATATATTTTCCTATGCTTGAAGTTAAAGTCTATCTTCCGTCAATATAGTGTGTATCGATGGTCTAAGGAAAATTGATTTTTTCTAAGAGAAGAACTTGGGGAAGGCCGGGGAAAAAAAGTGTTAAACTTGCTAGTGAAGAATCCAAATGAAAAGAAGCCTGCAAATTAGGAGGGTTCCCATTTTCAAGAACTTAGGTAATATCTTTAGAGATAAATTTCTTAGAAAATAGGGAAGATGTTGATGTTGTCACAACAAGAACATTGTGCATTTCTCTCAGCACTATATTTTTTAGTTCATTGGAATTTGGCACATATATTTTCCCTTTGTACATGAGTATTCCATTCTCCTGCGGTAAATTGTCTTGATATAATGTTTCTTTTATTTGTAAATATTGTTGATCTGAGTTTGTAGCCTCCAAAATTCTATATTTTAAATATGTGTTGTACATGTTGATGGATTCCATATGCATCTCATGTGCTCTTCTGCTAAGTGCATCAACCACTTGATTTTCCTTGCCTTTGATATATTTAATTTCAAAGTCATGTTAAATCAAAATTTTAACCATCTAGTTTTTCTTGGATTTAATGTTGGTTGTCCAAACAAATGATTTAGACCATAGTGGTATTTCCTTAGCTAAAATATTCTCCCCATGAGGTGATGTCTCCACATTTTTAGTGCATGAACTATGGCTTCTAATTCCAAGTCGTGTGTAGCATAATTCCTCTCATCCTCTTTTAATTTTCGATACTCGTAGCATACCACATGATCCTTTTGAGTGAGGACTCCAGCTAGTCATTCCTTGCACGCATTAGTGCATACCATAAAACATTCATTCAGATCTGCAATCTTCAGGACTAATGCACTTGTCAATATTTCATCTGTTGAGATATCTCTTCACACTTGGAAGTCAATTCAAATTTCACTCCCTTCTTTTGCAAAGAAGTGATTAGGATTACAATCTTCGAAAATCCTTTTATGAATCTTCGGTAATAACCAGAAAGACCCATGAATTATCTGACCTATATCACATTTATTGGTGTTGTCCATCCTTTGATGGCCTCTATCTTCTTGGGATCAATTTTTATCCCATTCATTGAAACAATATTCCCCAAGTAGTGAATCATCTTTTGATAAAAGATGCACTTACTTAGTTTGGCATATAATTTATGCTCTCTTAAAACTTGCAACACCATTCTTAAATGGTTAGCATGTTCCTCTTTTGTCTTTGAGTATATGAGTATGTCATCCAGGAATACAATCATGAACTTGTCAAGGTATTCCCTGAATACTCCATTCATCAGGTGCATGAAAATAGTTGAGGCATTTGATAGCCCAAATGGCACTTTCGTAAATTCACAATGCCCATATCTTGTTTTGAACGTTTACTTGTTGATATCTTCTTCATTTATCCTCAATTGATGATAACCTGATCTCAAGTCGATCTTGGAAAATATTCTTGCACCTTTCAACTGATCAAATAAATCATCAATCCTTAGCAAGGGATATTTGTTCTTGTTAAGATCTAATCCTAACCCCTCTCCATGGGTCATTAGTTAGTAGGATAGGTTTTCTATTTAATAAAGGTTGACATTAGTTAATAAGGCCTAATAAATAAAGAAGAATAAGTCAATGTAAGAAGACCTAATAGAAGCTTCTGCTTCTACAAAGATATTCCATTAGAAGTTTCCTTAGAAGGTAGAATTAGTATAAATAAGAGTAGGAGGCATTGGATATTTTGTTTTGGAGATTATTGTAATAGAGCCCTACTATGTTGGAGGTTTCCCCCTCAAAGAGGCAAGTGAACATTGTTATCATAATAAATTTTCTCTTCCTAGTGATTATTCTAGTGTTCTTCTAATATTTTATGGATATATCATTATTATTCTGTCATTTCCTGCTAGATATTTTCTATTCAGCAGAATATATTGTATCAGGAATATTGCAAGTGGTATCAGAGATCTTTCCAGGGAAAGACTTTTGGGATAATTTTTGTTAGGGTAGAGACATATTCTGGTGTCTTTAAGCTACAAATATTTGTCGTTACGTGCATAAACCCATGGTCAGGGAGTCATACACGTAGGAAATACAAGTGATTCTTAAGCGCACATCTGTTGGCCACCCTTGTAACCCTTGTTGGTACCCCTTCAAGTCGTAGCGCATCAGACAACACTTGTATATGGATCAACCTAGGCATCATGAAGCCCTATATAGATAAACTGATTGGTCGCATGACTTCTATAGTGTTACCAAGAACAACACTCGAGAAGTTACTCTCTAGTACCTGGGTAGTCGAGTAGTATGACTAAGGGTATGGTCTAGCCTCCTTAGTTGGTGCCTTGAGATATTGGTCTAAGTATTGTTGTTGTACCCCTCACATATATAAGAGAGATATAGCACAGGGAAAACCCTTGACTATAGATTCCCCGCAAACCCTAAACCTTGGGAACAAAACAAAAAAAGAAAAGGAAAGATATATTGCAGTGAAACCTTGTCGTCTGCATTGGGGTTGCGAAATTACCACATATTTTGTCTTGTTAAGAATTTGGGCATTCCGCCTCTATAGTATTATTATGTTCGGAGTATAACTTCGTAGGAGTAAAAACAAAAATTTCCAACACCCTTATTTGTGACCTAGCCCATTGCATTCCTGTATTCATTCTGATCACAGTGGTACCCATCAATTTTAATCCTTTTTTACTGCGGACCCAACTCCCTCTGGGACACCTTTCTTGAGATCTATCCCATTGGAGTATCTATCACTCGGGTACCTATCATTTTTAAGCCCATTTTTTCTATCCTAACACCTCCGTTGCTACCTAAGCCTTCACCATGCCTACCACTCGCTCTCATTCCCAAGAAACCTTGGAGGATAGAATGTCCCACCTGGAACAACAAATTGATGACAACACAAATTCTCTCCACAATGAATTCACCACATCCCTCGACCAACAACTCAACAAATTGGTACAAATCTTCAGGGGTAACAATGTTGAGCAAAACCCAGAATAACTTCAGTCTTCTCATTATGAACATACACAGTCCTCCCTCTCCCCTTGGGGTTCTCCACCTTCTTGGAATAAGGTTCCCAAAGTTGACATGCATAAATTTGGTGGTTCCAACCCATCTAGGTGGGTTTCTCAAATAGAACAATATTTCTCCCTTCATGATATTAGAGATGATGATACCAAACTCCATGTAGGGGTTTTTTACTTGGATCAAGAATGATGGAAGTGGTGGCAAGGGAATAAGAAATGTTATCCATGACCGCCCAATTGGAACATATTCTCCAAAGCAATTTGTGTTTGTTTTGATAGGGAATCACAATTTTTGGGCCAAATCACTAAGTTGTGCCAAACTAGATCTGTCACAGACTTCATCAGGGCATTTGAATAGTTTGATATCCGTAATGAGGGATCATTTGATGAATTTTACCTTGAATGTTTTATCAGTGGTCTAAAATAATCTATCAAGGCTCATGTGAACATGCATAATCCTACTACATGGTTGAAAGCATGTCAATTAGCAAGGGAAGCAGAGACCATCCTCCAGACGCCATCCTTGAAGGATCTATTTACCACCTATCCTTTCCCAGGGGCTACACCTACTTTGTCCCAAACTTTGAAGGTCCAAAAGGTCTTTCCCACTTAAATGGTGGAACATCGCAAGCAAGTCCTTTGCTACTATTGTGATTAAAAGTATGCACCATGGCATAAATGTAGAGAAAAAAAGTTCTTTCGGATTGATGCCTCAGATTCCTCTTCCTATGACGACATCCCATCAGATGAGGTTTCAGACCAAGAGGTGGCTCAACCAAGTGATCCTATCAAAGATCCATTTTTCATGTCGATGGAATCCGTGGACCCAGTCATCTCGCTTCATGTACTCTCAGGTATTTCATCCCCACAAACATTGAAGATTAAGGGATACATTAAACATAGGATGGTTGTGGTGTTGATTGATAGTGGTAGCACCCATAATTTTATTCATCATAGGCTCGATGATGAGATCCATTGCTTTGTGTGCCCTATTTCTAATTTCCAAAACCTCATCACTAATGGTGGTACTATGAAGTCTGGGGGTTGTTGTGAGAATGTCAAACCCCAAATGGGTGATTACCATCTGAAAACCCACATGTTCTCTATTTTCATGGGTGGTTGTGATATTGTATTATGCATGGAATGGATTCACACTCTGGGGCCAATCACAATGGGTTATCAAGAATTATATATGAGCTTCACCCAATAATCTCACCCCTATACTCTCACGTGTCTCCAAGCGGGCTCTTTTGAAATCAACATCTCTCACAGGATGGAAAACCTCTTGAATAAAGGCCACCATGGTATGATTGACCAATTTAATGCCATCCAAGTCACTGAACAGGCCTCTCAAGTAGTTCCTCCTATCCTGCAACTCATCTTGGACAAGTACCCCAAGATCTTTGAGATTCCTACAACCTTACTTCCTTGTAGGGGTGAGCATAATCATATCGTCCCTCTCCTTCCAGGAATTCAACCCCCAAATGTATGTCCCTACATATATCCATTTTATCAAAAAAATGAAATAGAAAAGATGGTACAAGAATTATTGGAGGCGGGGGTAATTTAGCCTAGTATTAGCCCATATTCTTCACTAGTGGTGATTGTTTTAAATAAAGAAGGTACTTGGCACATGTGCCCTGAATAAAATGACCATCAAAGATAAACTTCTCATTCTTGTCATTGATGATTTTTTGTATGAACTACAAGGTGCCTATGCATTCACCAAATTATACATCCATTCTAGTTATTACTAAATCCGAATGAAGGAGGAAGATATTCCAAAGACTTCTTTCAAAACACATGCGGGACATTATGAATTCTTGGTCATGCTTTTTGGCCTTTTCAATGCTCCATCCACCTTCCAAAGTATCATGAATAAGCTATTGAAACCTTACCTTCTGAATATTGTCTTTGTTTTCTTTGATGGAATCCTCATTCATAGTTGCACCTGGGATAGCCATTTCTTCATGTGGAAAAATTCCTTCACTTGCTGCAGGAAAACCAATTGTTTGTCAAAAATACCAAATGTTCATTTGGCGCCAATGAAGTGGAATACTTGGGGCACATTTTCAACGAAGATGGGGTAAAATTGGACCCAAAAAAGTACAATATATGCAAGAATGGTCTCACCCAATGATCTTAAAGTGCCTAAGGGGTTTTCTTGGTCTCACCGGCTATTACAAGAATTTTTTCAACCATTATGGAAAAAGTGTTAAGCCCTTGACTAGCATCCTTAAGAAGAATGTATTTCATTGGAAACCTAATGCTGACCAAGCCTTCACAAAGCTAAAGAGGGTCATGTGCACTACCCCTTTCCTAGAATCTCTTGACTTCAAAAAAACCTTTGTGGTGGAATCAGATGCTTCCGGAACAAGTATAGGTGCAGTGCTTACCCAATATGGTCAACCCTTGTCATTTATTAGCTAAGCGTTGAGTGGTCGCAATATGGGATGATCTACGTATGAAAATGAAATGATGTCCATTCTCCATGTGGTGCACACCTGGAAACCATATCTCTTGGGACATCATTTTCAAATTAAAATAGATCACCATAGCCTAAAAATTGTTTGTAGCAGTGACTAGCATGCCCATAACAAAATAAGTGGCTGACAAAAATGTTGGGTTATGATTATGAAATCATCTACAAAAAGGAAAAATATAACACAGTAGCAGATGCATTGTCAAGACAACATGAGGAGGATGTATCCCTCTTTGATTTATCTTTACCGGTCCCTGATTGGATTGAAGAAGTGCACCAAGAGTGTCTAACGCACCAGAATACCTCCAAATTATTTCAGCGTCTTCGGGACCCTAATCCTCCCACTAGCTACACTTGGTAGGATAATATTCTCCGATATAAGTGTCGCCTGGTTCTCTCACCCTCCTCATCACTCAAGCCCAAGCTCTTAAATGAGTTGCAATCCTCAGCTATAGCGGGTCATTCGGGCTTCCAAAAGACATATGTTCATTCTCGTGGTTTGTTTTTTTGGGCAGGCGTGAAGAAGGATATACTTCAATTTTTCACAGAATGTGAGGTGTGCCAATATAATAAAGGTGAAATGATCAATTCTCCAGGTGTCCTGCAGCCCTTACCCATTCTAGCTTCTCTGTGGATAGAAATCTCCATGGATTTTATAGTGGGCCTTCCTAAATCCGGGGACAAGTATGTCATCATGGTGGCGGTTGATCGCCTCTCCAAGTATGCACATTTTTGTCCCTTAGCTCACCCTTTCAAACCGACACTCGTAACACAAGTCTTCCTTGATTATATTTTCAAGCTACATGGCATGCCAATCTCTATTTTCTCTAATCGTGACCCAAAGTTCACCAGCACATTTTGGAAAGAATTCTTTAAATTGCAGGGCATCCAAATGAACATGAGTACAACTTATCAGCCCCAGTGTGACAGAGAAACAAAAGTAGTCAACAAATGTTTGGAAACCTACCTGCGTTTTTTTTCTTCAGACAAACAACACCAATGGGTGCAGTGGTTTCCCTTGGTAGAATGATGGTACAATACTTCCTATCATACGACCACTAAAATGACCCCATATGAAGCTATGTATGGCCAAAGGCCACCCACGGTCATTACCTATATTCCTGGAACATCCAAGGTCCAATCTATTGATACAATGTTGCAAGGCCATACAACCACTCTATTGGATCTGAAGTATAACCTCCACATGGCCCAAAATTGCATGAAGCAGCAGGCAAACCAACATTGTTCAGAAAGGGTTTTTCAAGAAGGTGATCAAGTGTTTCTCAGGCTCCAACCTTACAACCAAACATCTCTCAAATATCAAGGACATCGCAAATTGGCACCTAAGTTTTATGGACCCTACCAGATCATCAAGTGTATTGGTTCGATGGTTTACAAATTGGTCCTTCCTGCTAATTCCAAAATCCATTCGGTGTTCCATGTTTCCTATCTAAATAAAGTGGTGGGACATAATTGCAGATTCCAAACCATCCTTCCAGAATTAGATGAATAAGGTTCCATGTGGCTCCAACTAGAAGTATTCCTCAATAACCATGAACGTTGGTTGTGTGGCCGCACTATCAAGGAAGTTTTGATCAAGTGGAAGGAAACATCACCAAAGGAGGAGACCTGGAACCCGCGACCATACTTTAGCAATTTTTGCACCTGTAGCCTTGAGGACAAGATTTCTTTTGAAGGGGGAGGGCATGTTAGGATCCGATGGGTCATTAGTTAGTAGGATATGTTTTCTATTTAAGAAAGGCCTACATTAGTTAATAAGGCCTAATAAATAAAGAAGAATAAGTCAATGTAAGAATACCTAATAGAATATTCCAAGTGGATATTCTATTAGTTCAAGGTAGAATTATGAAGGTCAATGTAAGCAGAAACTTCTAGAGGAAGATCCAATTATAAAAGTCAATTCGATATTCCCCTAGAAGTTTCCTTAGAAGGTAGAATTAGTATAAATAAGAGTAGGAGGCATTGGATATTTTGTCTTGGAGATTATTGTAATAGAGCCCTGCTCTGTTGTAGGTTTCCCCCTCGAAGAGGCAAGTGAACATTGCTATCATAATAAATTTTCTCTTCCTAGTGATTATCCTGGTGTTATTTTGGTGTTATTTTTGTGTTCTTTTGATATTTTTCTGGATATATCATTATTATTTTGTCATTTCCTACTAGATTTTTTTTTTCTGCATAATATATTGTATCAAGAATATTGTAGTTCTTGATGGTGAACTTATTCAGTTGTCTAAAATCAATCCATAGCCTTAAAATTTCTTCTTTATTGTTCACGAAAATTATTGGGGCACCCCAAGGTGACATACTTGGGCATATATACCCCTTCGTCAAAAGTTCTTCAAGATTCATCTACAACTCCTTCAATTCGGGTGTGCCCATTTTGTAAGGTGTCTTTGACACTTGGGAAGATCATGGCACCAAATCAATAGAGAAATCAATGTCTCTCTTTGGTGGAAATCCTAGGATTTCCCGAAAAAAATCTTCAAAATATCTTAAGACTGAATGGTATTCAATCCTTTTCAGTTTGTCTCTGGCTACCTCTTCCATATGGGATGAAAAAAATTTAAATCCCTTTTTTAAACTCTTTTTCAGTTGCACGGATGAAATTTCTCTTACAACTACAACTCTCGAAATGCCTTGAATCATGTCGTTTTATCCTTCCTAATTAAGAAAAGTGATTGTATTGTTGTAATAGTCTAGGAAAACACATTGTTTTTCCAACCAATCCATGCCAATTAGACAATCATGTGAACCCAATGGTATGATGTTCACATCTACCTTTGTGTTGAGTCCATTCATGTCTATTGGGCAATCTTTAACCAACCCACTGATTTTCCTCTTAACTCTCATGGCTAACTGAACTAAAAAATATTTCTCATGCTTACTCCTTTGTAAGTGAAATTCCTCAATAATTTTAGAGTTTGTGTACTATGTCTTGCTCCATAATCAATTAAAATTGTTATGGGTTGGTTATCAATACTACCTTCCACTTCAATCATGGGGGATTGAAATTATGTTTTCTTGTTGTCCAAGGCTACATAAATCCTTGGCATGTTTCCTCCCATGTCTTCCACTATTTTAGCCTCCTGGATATTGTGGACAATCCTCATTATTTCACCTTTGTGAGGGTAGTCCCTATACAATTGATTTCTCTCACATCCCCAACATTATACAGGTTGTTTCTTTGGCCTTTTTCAAAATCAATCTTTCATCCTAGGATCATTTTGGGTTGAATGTCCTTGTTGATTTTTTTATGAGTTGTTCTCAAAAAAGGGCGACATAAAACTTGTATGCCTTTGATCCCTCTTTCTTTTCATCTTGTCATTCCAAGATTTTTGAAAAATTGGCCTCCCTTTTCTATGCTCATAAAGATGATTTTCTCTCCTTATGGTCTCCTCCAAGGTTTTGCGGTTATGATAGTGTATATTGTCACTGTAGAAGGAAGGTAATCCACTCAGAAACCTTTGGATTTTGACCTTCTCATATTTTATGAATCCAACATACTTCAACAACTCAAAGAACCTCTTCTCATATTCATCCATTGTCTTGTTTCCCAACTTGAGTTCAAATAACTCTTTCATCTTCCTCTCATAGTAATGCTCAGAAAAAATATTTCTCCTAGAAATATCCTTTGAATTGGCTCCATGATACCTTCCTCTCATCAAGGCTTTCTTAATTTGATCCCACCACATTGATGCCTTTCCTTGCAAGTGGTAGGTTGCAATTATGGTTTCTACCCTCGAAGGATAGTCATGCAACTGGAAATATTTATCCATTTACAACATCCATGCCTTGGCCTATTCTCCCTTCCTATGATCACCATTGAAATTTGGTGGCTTTATTTTCCTAAGTTCACCTTACAATATGTTTTCCTCGGTCCTTCTCCTCTGCCTCTTGACAGGAGACACACTAGGGCTACTCCCTGGCCTTGAAATCGCATGAAATATTCTAGTGGAATGATCTGGGAATGATCGCACCTACTCATGATCCTTAACTTCCTTGCATTCTCATGCTCATCCCTTCTGCTATGGGATATAGATGTTGTCACATGTATAGCACTATCCACTTTCTTTGTGCTAGAGTCTTTATTGACTTTCCTATGAAGCATATTCTGAATTTGTAGTATATCCTCCTGATATTTTATAATCTTCTCATTATATACCCTATATCTCTACACTTATCTATGTGGGCTTCTCATAGTTGTAGTCTTACACCTATATATTCTTCCATTAGACCTTGTCTCAACATTTCCCATGCTGACATGTAGACCCCTGACCTCCTCCTCATGGTTGTAAGATCCTTATGAATCTTCCGTGACTGTGGTTCTCATTCAGGAACCAAAATTCCCTCATGAACCTATTAATTATGCAAGAACATGTGCATGTAATAAAATTTATGTTAGGAAAATATATATACATACACAGTTCTGGAAAAGAATGCATAATTTTTTTTCTCTTTAATGGCCACCAATCATCTTCATCTGCATTAAATGAAAAATTTACTACTCAGATAAATTTTTTGGTTCATAGGTGTCTTCTCCTCCTCAATATATTTCCAAGGACTATTCATTTTTCCAAATCTAATTTTTGAGCTAAATGTTATGGCCAATTGAATATTGCCACTTTACCCCTCTTGTGCACCTTCTCCCAAATGAAAAATAATCTCAAATACCAACTTTGGCCACCTATAGAGGTAAATCTATTAGGAACCAAGGAAAATTTTGTATGAGACAGATAATACTACTAACACTGAATTCATAGTAACTCTCGGTTTTTCAAACCGATGCTCTAGTCAAAACTGGCAGCAATATGGAAACAACTACTTTGTCATTTTCCCCTTTTTCCTAGCTTGGCAATTTTAACCATGTTTAAGCATCCTTGTGCCAACTCCTTTTGAATTTTGATAGAATCCTAATTGGGTATCTTCATGAATACCTGATCCAAGAGGATGTTAGTGGCCACCCACCTATTCCAACTGGCTCAAAACATTTTTTTGGCAACTTACTATTTTTAGCAGTTTTTCAGGTCCTAAACTTATGGGGCCTTTTTTAGGGCCCAAACGATGTTTTTTTCATTATCGGTAACCTAAATAATACATATGTATTTTATTTATCCCCGTAAATTAATATCTTCATCAAGACCTTTCCAACGAGTTATCATGCACTCAAAACGAAGATCGTGTGCGAAAGTTATGACCCTGGGAAGTTGATGTACTAACTTACCCCAATGGGGACCACATGAATTTTGGAACTTCATCTCCTAGGGTTTGTTTTTGGATGTTTAGAGTTTTGTAATTCATGTTTATTTTAAAAATTCCTTTAGATCCTCATTGTACTCATGTTCTTGCGAATGAGCATAGTCATCACATCTCTTCTAAGAGATAAGTTGCGACCATTCTAGCAAGATCATTTTCAGTCTGCATTTTACAGTTTCAACATATTTCTTATTTAATAGAAGTAAAATTTTACTATATATCTATTATTATTCATTGTGTCTCTTTGTTAATATTATAAATATGTGTTTTCATTTCGTTCTACTCATAAATATGGATCAATGGTATCAGAGCGGTCTGCTCCTTCTCATTTTTTAGTGCATCTCCCCGATGTGGTCAGGGTATAGAGAGTTGGGTCTCGAGCTTGTTTCTCTTAAGGATAACTGCTTTCACACACCCAAGAAATTTTCCATGGTGGGAGAAAGGAAAGACGACAGGACAAGATATTCTTTCAACATTTTGCTCGAGGAATCCCTCGAGCGACAAAGGAATGAGATAATGGACAACATTGCACAAATCCTTTGATGGCTGCCGACAAGAGACACATCAACCTCAAGCAAAGCGTTGCCCCCTTCAAGGTACAAATCAATTTTTATATTCCTATATTTGAAGGTCAAATAGATTCAGATGCCATAGATAAATGGTTAAACCTTCTAGAAGGGTATTTTTTTGTCCACAACTTTTTTGATAGAGAAAATATTACAATTGCGCTCCTCAAGGTCGTCCCCCATGTCAAAGATTGGTGGGAGACTTTCTGTGAGAAAAATGAAATAGAGGGGTCCACATTATTTGTAGTTGCACCCACTTGGGGTTCCTTCAGGGATGTTATTAAGGAATAATACTCCCCTGTTGGAAGCTATGACGACTTGTATACAAGATGGATCGCATTGCGGCAGGAAAGAGACCAAACAGTGCCAAAGTTCACCAATGTCTTCCATACCTTGCGCACCAAGCTAGGTATAAAATATTTTGAGTGAAATCTGGTGCTCAAGTACCGTGGTGGTCTGCATAGATGCATCCATACAAAAATGGAGTTTTTGGACATCTCATCCTTGGGCACGACCTATCGATATGTCGTCAAAATCGAGAAGAAGTTGAAACAAAAGATGCGATAGTTTGGGTCTGGGAACCCCTCACAACAAAAGCAGGGCAAGGGTGGCCCCAATCTGCAGAAAAAAGGACAAGGCAAAGATGGGAAACCTTAGAACAACCAGTCCAAGATGCAAGAAAATAAGGACAATGGAAAGACGAAGAAAGATATCGGTAAGTGTTGTGAATTCCATAAGAGCCCCTAGCATAACATTGTTTATTTCCCCTAAAAGAATTCATTGGTGGCTGAGGCAAAATCCTATGAAACTGATGTGGGTTCCGAATCTGAGTCAAAACTAGAAAAGGGGAGATGGGTCATTGACACAAAACCTAGTGCCACCATTGCTACCACCAAGATCCATCCCAGTGAACCTCATGAGCCATAGGAACGAGAGTGTCTCTTTCATTCACATATGTGGGTGAAGGCACTCCGATGCACTTCATCATTGATAGCGATAGCCAGAAGAACCTCATCTCATCATAGGTCATTAAGCGGCTATCCCTGCAGACAACACCACACCCACAAGCCTACACCATCATATGGCTCCGCCAAGGAAGCGATCTTCATGTCATCCAACAATGTTGCTTGTCATATGGCATCAAGCCATTCAAAGATGAGGTATTGTGTGATGTTTCTCCCCTTGAATTTTGTGATTTTATTTTGGTCCAACCTTATTTATGAAAATTTCATGTTGTATATGAATCCAGGCCTCACTGTGTTATTATTACTTTGAACAGGAAATAGTATAGGACACTTGAGGTAGTCCCACCTAGTGTTATTTCCTTGATCTCTACCAAGCAATGCAGGAAGGTAATTTCTCACACTTGGAATTTTGTCTTCTTCGTGATTCTCTCTCAGAGTGAGTGAAAGGTTGCAGCCACATCCATGGCCTCCCTAGTCGACCTCTCCACGCAGCAGAAGAAAGTGGATAAGGTCATGGAAGAATACAAAGACATCTTCTCATCACCTACTGGGGTACCTCTGCATTGTCGAGTCAAGCATCCCATCGATCTAACCCCCAGCACACCGCTACCCAATGGGCTAGTTTATCATCGCTCTCTGTTAGAAAATGAGGAGATCAAGCATAAGATCCAAGAATTTCTCCACAAGGGGCACATTCAACCCATATCACCACCTTGTGGAAGCCCAATCATGTTGGTGCAGAAGAAAGATGGGACATGGAGAATCTGCATTGATTACCAGGCCCTAAATAAAATCATAGTCAGGAACCAGTACCTGATTCCCTAAATCAATGATCTCCTTGATCATCTCAATGGGGTCAAATACTTCAGTAAGATTGATCTGAAGTATGGCTACCATCAGGTCTCAATAGAGCAAATAGATGTATGGAAGATTGCATTCAAGTCAAAACAAGGTATTTTTGAATGGTTGGTCATGCCCTTTGGTTTGAAAAATGCCACAAAAACTTTCTTGAGGATGATGGACAATATCTTGTGCCATTTCATTAATTCTTTTGTAGTGGTGTATCTGAATGACATCATCATCTACAACAAGACTTGGGCAGAACACTTGCATCATATTCAACAGGTTATGCACACTCTGCGGCAGCACAATCTATATGCCAACTTGGAAAATGTTCATTTGGAATGGACAGGGTCCAGTACCTAGGCTACATTATTGATGCACATGGTGCGCATGTGGATCCATCCAATATCCAACTCATTTGTGACTAGACAACCCCAACCACGCTCACTGAGCTTTGGAGCTTCTTAGGCCTTGTCAATTTCTATCATAGGTTCATGTTGGGATTCTCCCATATTGCATGGGCCCTTAGCCAAGTAACTAGGGGTGGTGGTAAGGAAACATTTGTGTGGGGTCTATCCCAACAACAATCGTTTGATGATTTGAAGCAACGCTTGTGCTCAGCCCCAGTGCTTTCATTACCTGACCTACAACAACACGTTGAGATCGAGACACATGCTTCAGACTATGTTGTGGGTGAAATCCTCACTCAACATGGCCACCCCGTGACCTATCATAGTGAGACACTATCAGATGTATTTCGTAAGTACCCCACTTACGACAAAGAAATGCACTCCATTGTGCAATTTTTTTGCTAGTGGAGTCATTACATTCTCAAGATGGAGATAGTCGTCCACACTGATCATAAGCCATTGCAATTCATGTAGACACAAATAAAATTACATAATGACCACCATCAGAAATGTTCCACATATTTACAATATTTCCACCTCAACATCAAGTATAAAATAGGAAGTACCAACCAAGTCGTTGATTTCCTTAGTCGACCTCCAGTCGCGGCACTCACCACGATGCTAGACTCTTGCAATCATGAGACCTTTGGATGGCCCCACCTCTATGAGACAGATCCTGACTTCGCCAACACCTACCAGATGTTGGGAAAAAACATAGTTGTCACTAATTGCCATCTTCAATACGGGTTGTTGGGAAGCTAACTACAATCGGGTGGCAGGACACTTCGGCGTGGAAAATACAGTGGCAGTGATGCAGTGATAGTTCTACTAGATGAAACTTCCACAGGATGTCAGCAAGTATATATGGTCATGCACTGGATGCACTATTGACAAACCGACCACTAAGAAGCAAGGCATGTACACTCCTCTGCATACTCCATACAGGCCCTAGGAATCCATCTCAATGGACTACATGTCGAGCCTTCCATCCACCAAGCAGGGAAATGACTATGTTTTTGTGGTTGTGGATGCTTTTCCAAGATGGTGATTCTGGTCGCCTGCAGGAAGAGAATCACAATGGAGACCATTGTCAATCTCTTATTTGAATGAGTGTGGGTACACTTTGGGATCCCACAAACCATTATATCAGATAGGGACAATCAATTCCTCAACACATTCTAGTCAAGCTTATGGTCACTATTGGAAACCAAGCTCACCAAATCCACTACCTTCCACCCCCAAATGGATGGCCAAACCAAGGTCGTCAACTGGATGATCATGCACATCCTACACCTGTACAATTCCAAGCACCCCTACACATGGGATGAGAATCTTCCCTATGTTCAGCACAACTACAACAGATCCATGCATATCTCAACCAGCCACAACCCCTTTCAGGTGGGATTTGGATTTCAACCATTGGGTCCCATGGATGTTGCACTACCCCTTGTGTCCACCCAGGCAGAATTGTCGCATGCTCCAAAAGAAGCTAATAAATCCACTCATTTCATTGAGAGGATCCAACACATCCTCCAATAGGTGCAGGATATTTTACACAAGTCCAATGCCAAGTACAAACAACACCATGATCAACACTGGGTGCCACACCAGTTTCAGGTGGGAGACAAAGTTTGGTTGCGCTTACAGAAATAACACCTTACAAGTCCTCATCAAAAGCTTCATCCACTTTTTTTATGGACCTTACACCATAACCAAGGTTGAGGGTGACAATTCTTTTGAGATCAACATTCCCCCCTTCCTTGGCTTGCACCCAGTTTCAATGTGGACCTCCTTCGACCTTCTTTTCCACCATTATTGGACACCTTGAAGATAGTAGAAGAATTGACACCAATAGAGATCAATACTGACTACATGGAATAAGAATCCATTGATCATATCATGGACACATAGGTCAAGGGAACTCTCCAACAGAGGATCCATCTTTATCAGGTTCTCAAAGTAGGGAAGCTCCTACACCAAGGAATGTGGCTCACCTGGGGACAAATTCAATAGAAATTTCCTCATATGATGGGGAACTCAACACAATGGATACCATTTCTTCCTAATGGGGTATAATTTATCCAGGAGGATCTCAGTGGTCACCCACCTATTCCAACTGGCTCAAAACAATTTTTTGGCAACTTACTATTTTTAGCAGTTTTTCGAGTCCTAAACTTTCGGGGCCATTTTGATGGCCCAAACGACAGGTTTTCATGATAGGGAACCTCGATGATCCAAAGGCTCTCATTGATCCCCTTAAATTAATCTCCTCATCAATACATTTCCAACGAGCTATCGTGCACTCAAAACGTAGATTGTATGCAAAAGTTACGACCCCAGAAAGTTGATGTACTAACTTACCCCAACAGGGCCCACATGAATTTTGGCGCTTCATCTTCTAGAGTTAGGTTTTTGGATGTCTAGGGTTTTGTAATTCATGTTCATTTTAAAAATTCCTTCAGAGCCTCATTGTACTCATCTCCTTGTGAATGAGCCTAGTCATCACATCTCTTCTCAGAGATAAGTTTCCACCATTCTAGCAAGCTTGTTTTTAGTCTTCATTTTACAGTTTCAACATATTTCTTATTTAATAGAAGTCAAGTTTTATTGTATCTCTATTATTATTCACTTTTCCTCTATGTTAATATTATAAATCTATGTTTTCATTTCGTTCCACTCATAAATCTGGATCAATACCTCCTGAACAATTTGTCAAAATTTCACAATCATCTGAGCTCCAAACTTATAGTTATGACCCACATAAGTTTTGATTGTTTTCCATTTTTAACCTTGTATTCCACAAGTGTCTTCTTTCTCTTATTGAAACTCTTTATGTACCCACATTCCCAATATGGCTCCATGGATATCTTCTATGGTTCATGATATTTCCATAGACTTATCATGCGCCCCAAACGAACTTCTAAGCAAGGAGTTATGCCCTTTGGAAGTAAACTAGTACTAAATTTTAACCTTGCACTGTTTCAGCCGTAACTTTCTCATATGAGATCTTTTTTCCTCTCAAAATATATCGTTGGAAAGATCTCACTGAGATATTTCATTTTAAGCTACATAAACTAGTATACCAATGGTACACACAACTCTTTCGATTTTGACTACCTAGAAATATCGTTTAGGCCCTAAAAATCGCTCTACAAGTTCAAGACCCTTAAAATCTAAAAAAATGCATGGAAATGACTGATTTATTGTAGTGATGTTCCAGAGATCTGAGCCATCGATCTCAAAATCAAGACCAATCCCAATCGTCGATCCACTTAGCCTTTCCAAGCCATGACCAAACCTCCCGTGAGACTGTTGAAAACACTTTTTTGGAACTTTCCCATCAAAAAGTTCAAGTTACTTGGTACACAAATCCTACCAAAATATGTGGTACGAAACGCTATCTGAAACACCCTTTAGGCCTTTTACCATCGGAAACTTCCCCTTCTGAAGTCCATTTAAAATACTCCTTTTGAAACCCTTCGGAAAACTCCTTTCTCAAAACCCTCAGAAACACTTATTTCTTAAATGATTCCTTCCGGCCATTGATCCCCAACAAACGATCTACATATAATCTCTTCTCCCAAAAAACGGTCATGATTCATCCTTGAGTCTTTGACCTTTACCTTTACCAAAATCCACTATGGGTCCCATTTGTACCCAACTACCACATGGCACTCTTTGATTCTCCTTCCCTTGTTGACATGTCATCCCAAATGGAAATATGACGTGGAATTTTCTTCCGCTCACGGTCCTTCCAAGATAACATGCTCATTCGATATATTGGATGGTTAATGATCATGCTGACCAAAATCCACGATCATCTCAAGTTTCCAAGCTGGGAACTGGTTACCTCAGTTAGACAAGATATTCTGGAAAAAAAACACCACCACTAGGATTTTTGAATGGATCCTTTCTAAGCCACCTTTCTGAAGGATCCAACGACTGAAATATTTCACTTTTGAAGGTCCAAATATTCTCTAAAATATCCAATTTCTCAACCTTTAACTCGGTCAAAATGAATTCTTCAGAATGTGAAGTTACCCCTAGACTTCCTGAACGGATTTTTCCAGAAAAACACTCCCTACAGAATCCAATGGTTGAGAGAAATATTTATCAAGATCAATGGCTCTCATTCTTTTGGGCCTATGCCATCAAGTTCTTTCTTTGGACTTAACCTCATTCCCTACTCTAAGATATTTTTGAAACCCGTTTTTTTATAGTCTGTCGAAAACCACCTCTTCGGACTTCGCAAATGAAATCTCCATCGTTAATTCTCCAGATTGAAATAATATTGGTTGTCGATCACCAAACTTCTCAGTCACCATGAGAATATATAATTTTACTTCCAAATCTGATTTTTCACTTTGCAACTTTGTAATTCTGCACTTTGTAATTGTCTGATGACCAATCCGCAAAAGGGGATTTGGTCCTTATACAATTACCGACATGATTAATCCACAATGGGGATTAATCCAATAACAATAATAATAATAATGACATGATTAATCCGCAATGGGGATTTAATCCAATAATAAAATAATAATAAGAATGTTCTTCGCAGTTACATTATTTCAACACTCCCCCTTAACAAGAAGGGTATTCTTCATCAGCCTCAGGCGAGAGAGGTTTGCATCATCAGTGGCATCTTGGAGGACAGTATCGTCAATATCATCTTGAACCATTGTCTAGCACATTTATGAGTCATCGGAAGTTTTCTTCATCAACAACATCATCATTCTCGAAAGAATGCTATCATCATCTACATCAAATATGTATCAGTAAAAATGATACCTCATCACAACATTAGGCTGGCACATCACGGTACTACACTAGCTCAATGTCACAGCGGTTAAGATGGTAGCTCAGTGTCAGTCACATCTTGCTTTACGTCTAACAACTAGGTCAGAATCAAGTAATATCATCATCTCGCTTTACGTCTAACAACTAGGCCAGAAGCGAGGAATCACAACGTCATGCTTTATGTCTAACAACTAGGTCAGAAGCATGACTCATCTTGCTTTACGTATAACAATGAGGTCAGAAGCAAGGAACACATCTTACATCTTGATTTACATCTAACAACGAGGTCAGAAGCGAGGAATCATCTTGCTTTACGTCTAACAACTAGGTCAGAAGCAAGGAATCAGCGGTGTTATGCTTTACGTCTAACAACTAGGTCAAAAGCATAACTCATATTGCTTTACGTCTAACAATGAGGTCAGAAGAAAGGATCACACAGAGACATGCTTTACGTCTAATAGTGAGGTGAGAAGAATGACTCATCTTGCATTACGTCTAACAGCGAAGTCAGAAGCAAGGATCACACGGCGTCATGATTTACGTCTAACAGTGAGGTCAGAAGCATGACTCATCCTGCTTTACGTCTAATAGTGAGGTCAAAAGAAAGGATCACACGACGTCATGCTTTACGTCTAACAACGAGGTCAAAAGCATGACTCATCTTTCTTTACGTCTAACAGTGAGTTCAGAAGCAAGGAATACATCTACTCCCCCTTTCAGGGAAGGTCCTTTCGGACAATACCAAGCTTATCTCGAAAGTGTTCAAACTTTACACGAGATAGAGGCTTAGTCATCACATCAGCAACCTGTTCATCCGTGCTAATGTATTGGAGCTTCAAGGCTCCTCTCTATACCATGTCGCGGATGAAATGATAGCGGATCTCTATGTGCTTTGACCTGTCGTGGAACACAGGATTCTCTTTCATTTTAATACAACTTTAATTGTCACATAGAATCGCAGTTGCTCTCATCTCCAAATCAAATAGGCCTGTCAGCAACTTTCAAAGCCATATAGCTTCACAGCTAGCAGAACATGCGGCAATGTACTCTGCTTTCACTGTGTTGAGAGCAATACTAGATTGCTTCCTACTTTGCCACGAGATCATAGCTGATCCCAAACTGAAACAACATCTGGAAGTGCTTTTTCTATCAGCAATGCTTCCTGCCCAATATGCATCAGTATATCCACTCAGTGTGAAGTCATGATCTCCATCATAGCTGAGACCATAATCCACTGTACCTTTAAGGTACCTCATCACATGTTTTGCAGCCACCAGATGAACATGTCTGGGTTCTACCAGAAACTGACTCAAGGTGTTCACTGAAAAATAGATGTCTGGTCTGGTGTTCGTCAGGTACATCAGCGATCCAATAATCTGTTTGTACAGAGTGCCATCTATCAAATATGACGAAGTATCGACCAGCAGCTTCAGCTTTGCTTCCATGGGTGTATTCATGGACTTGCATTCTAGCATGTCGAATCTCTTTAAAATTTCGACCGTGTACTTCCCCTGGTTAAGGAAGATTCTTTCTGGACTCTGCCATACCTCAAGACCTAAGAAGTAATGTATTAGGCCAAGGTCTTTCATTTCAAATTCAACGGCAAGTCTCTGTTCACATTCAACGATGAGCTTTTCTTCTCCAGTTAAGAATAAGTCATCCACATATAGTAATAGTATTACTGGTTCATTCTCCATGATCTTGAAGTAGAGATTTGAATCTGATTTACTCTTGGTAAAGCCCAAGCTCGTCAAGAAACTGTCTATACGGCCATACCAACCTCTGGGAGCTTTCTCCAATCCGTATAAGGATTTCTTCAATCGACAAACATGAGACTTCCTGTCTTCAACCTCAAATCCTTGGGTTTTCTCTATATACACTTCCTCTTCAATGATACCATTCAGAAAAGATGTCTTCATATCCATCCGGTGCAGCTTCCATTTCGTCTTGGTAGCAAGAGCTATAATGGTTCTGATCGAAGTGTATCTGGCCACAGGAGCAAATGTCTCTTCATAGTCGATTCCTTTCTTCTGGGAAAAGCCACGTGTGACAAATCTTGCTTTATATTTCTCAATACTTCCATCAGCAACATGTTTTATCTTGAAGAGCCATTTTGATGATACCACATCCTTACTTTTTGGTCTAGGAACTATTTCCCATACATCATTCTTTATTATGGATTGGTATTCCTCTATCATGGCATCTGCCCATTCCTTATTCTGGATGGCCTCTTCAAAACATGTGGGTTCTTCATCAAGTAGATTTCACATCAAATCCATGTAACTGGAGAATGGCTTTGGTCTCTTCACCTGTCTCATGGTTCCTTCTGGAACACCATACGTCTCTCCATCTTGAATAAGCTCTCTTGCCCAAGCAGGCTTTCTTTTATGGGAGAAGGTCATTTGAGGAGGTTCTTGAACTTATGTTATGTCATGATCTTCAGGAGTCTCCTCATCAGGGGAAGCTATGACTTCCCTTACAGGTTCTGCAGCTCTGGGAACTTCTCTCATGGACTCTGTCATCCTGGGATTTACAGGTTCCTCTTCATATACCTCTTCAAGCTGGCATCTTCTCGATTTCTTAAGTGCAGCTTCTTCATCAAAGGTCACATCCCTGCTGATATCAATATGGCGGTGACCAGGTATGTATATTCTAAAGGCTTTGGATACCTCAGAGTATCCCACAAATATTCCCTTCTTTCCGGAGAGTTCCAGCTTGTTTCTTTTCTCTTTCGGTATATGGATAAACACTGGATAGCCAAATATTTTGAGATGGATTACCCCTGGCTTCTTTCCGGTGAACATTTCTTCTTGGGTCTTGAACCCAAGTGCACAATGGGATAGTCTGTTCTGCACATAAACAGTCGCCATAGCTGCTTATACCCATAAGCACATAGGAAGATCTTGATCGTGAATTATGGTCTTCACAGCTTCCATAATCTTTCTGTTCTTCCTTTCAGCTACACCATTTTGTTGGGGATTATAGGGAGTAGTTAGTTCCCTCTTGATCCCGACATCTCTGAAGAAGCTTACAAACTCCTTCGAGGTATATTCTCCTCCATTATCTTACCTGAGTATCTTAATCTTTCTTTCGGAAAGATTCTCTATCAAGGCTTTGAATTCCTTGATCTTGTTGAATACTTCAAATATATCCAGGTCTTTTACGAGAATAATCATTAATGAATGATACATAGTGTACATACCCATTAATGGAGGATGATGGCATTGGGCCACATACATCAGAATGAATGAGTTCTAGGACTCCTTCTGCCTTGATGTCCCTCTTCAAAAATGGGTTCTTGACGTTCTTCCCTTGTGCACATCCATCGCATAGGCCTTCATGGTCACCTTTGAGTTCTCGTAAACCTGTGACAGCTTTGCATGTGTATGGTAGCGCCTTGTAGTTGATGTGAGCTAATCTTCTAGAGTTCACATCGATTCTTCAATAGCGTGGGTCATGGCAGCTTCTGAGTGACCCACCTTCTTCTTTTCCACTGATGATTGCTTCATTTATGATCTCTCCTTCAGCACATTGCCTTCTGCAACCTTCACTATAGCTTCCTCATGTGACCTGGAGCAAGGTCAACAAAACAACAAGCAAGAATAAT
>ML795073.1:52918-83252 GCA_009831015.1 Picea engelmannii | reverse complement strand
CAAGAGACACAACATTTATCCTGGGAAACCCTCTAGGGGAAGAAAACCCAGCAAAAACTTCCTTATCATAAATAGCTTATACAATGTTCAAGAGATAACTCAAACCAATACATAAATTCATCCCCAAGAGATATGCCACCCTTCTTCTCCTCTCTCCAACTTGTAATTGCAGCTTGCCTCATAAGAGAATGAGCAAGTGAGTGTGTGTTAGAAGTGAGGCGCTAGTCTCTTATTTATATCAACCTGGCACGTGTGAAAGGTCACAATCTTGCAGGGCCGACCTCTCACTCTGGGTGGGTAAACCCACCTTTAATTAATTGTGGGTCTTCCATTATAACTGTTGGGTCCGACTTCTTATTCTGCCCTTTGTAATTGTCCGATGACCAATCCGCAAAAGGGGATTTGGTCCTTATACAATTACCGACATGATTAATCCACAATGGGGATTAATCCAATAAAAATAATGATAATAATGACATGATTAATCCGCAATGGGGATTTAATCCAATAATAAAATAATAATAAGAATGCTCTTCGCAGTTACATTATTTCAACAGAATCCACAATAAAAGGGTGTCTCTCATTGTCCACTAGCTCAAATATCCCAAAACCCACTGACGTTATCCTACAGTTATCTTGAATTCCACCACCTCTCTTCCTCTTGACCTTCCCAACCCAAGGAATGTGCCCCTTCACTGTTCTTAGTCCATCGAGATGCACCATTCACTTATATGTCTATCTATAGCACAAGTAATTGGGAATATCACTACTAAGAACTCAAAGTAAATCACTACTAGGAAAATAACATCAATCACTTGTTGTTACAATGAAACTCACACATGAGTTCACTCTTCAAGCCTAACAACCTATCTCTTCAATATTTAGCTCCAAAAACGCTCCAGAATTCGCCCTCCATTATTCCTCCAAATCTAGCACTTTTTTTCCATGTTCTTTGCTTGTTGTTCATGCCAAAAACCATGCATGTAAAAAATCCCTCTTTGGCCATACAAGTTTGCTTTTCCCCCAATCCATTTGACTACTCACTCTACCCACTGTTGATTGTACTTGAGCCCCATGCTCCAAATAAATATGGGAATTAAATGTTTACACCCACCCTCTTACATGAGTTTAATTATTGGCTTTGGGAACACTCAACAACAAAATAGAAGGTTTATACACAATGATAATAAAATTCAGGAAATTGGGTTTGAATTAATACCCATAAATAATTCCCCCCCCTTGGACTCCCCTTGGACTCCCCTTAGACACTCCCTTCTATTGTGGAAAACTTATCCCCCATCTATGTCCATGTCCCTTGGATGTTAGCATCACATTTTATTTATTAAAATTCAGAAATGCAATTCACACATTACATTGCTTGGCCATGGCCACATTCATATCTACATTATGATTTAATTAAACTGGGGATTATAACGGGGATGTTACATCAGACCTGTGAATTAGGTTGAAAAATTGTTGTTTGAGAACAGTTTCAATATATAAATGTCAATTCAAGATTTTGTTGGTTGTAGAACTAAATAATCTATTTCTCCCTTAGGCATGTTACAAATTTATGTTTGTGAAATTACTAAGCTTATTGGCCTTTGAATTTCATTATATGCTTACTCGAGTCAAACCAATTATCTTGTAATTTCAATACAAGATCCTAGAGATATAATACCTAATTATATGGAATAATATATGAATTAAGAGGGTTATATAAAGGTCTCTCTATAATCATTAGTTAGGATGTATGTTGTGTATCTAACCACAACATATTTAATAAGCATTAAGACTACATGTACATGAACTACTTTATGTGTAATCTTGTGAATTTTTATTAATGTTATAGTCACAAGCCTTAGTAATATAGTATTCCATTATTTGTAAAAATACCACTTTTATGTACTAAGGGATTTTTTGTAACTTCTTCCATGGAAGGGTTTATTAGTAACTTAAGCTTTACGTTCAACGGTTTTTCCTCTTTTGGGTGTTAAATTTAGGGTTCCCATAAGCTTTATTTGGAGATAATGTATTCCATTACTTCAATTTACAAGGGCAATCTGACCTCATGTGTGCAAATCCCCCCACTACTTTCTCTACCTTTGGATTTTATCTATGTCTCAATATCCTTATTTTAGTTATCTTCATAATTGGTAGTAGTTTCCATTTAGGTACATGAACATTGAAAGTGGGTATCAGAGCACCACTCAATTTTCACTCTTGTTGTGCAACCAAAGACTAGGGTTTCCAAAAAAGTGTCAAAGGGAAAATCCTAATAGAAACATTGGATGAAAGGTTCACGAATTTTGTAAAAGAAGTGAGGAAATCACTATGAATCCTAGGTGAAAGGACACGTAGTTGGACCAAAATGCCTCAATCCACAACCCCAAAATATCTAATGAGGAAGAGGAGGATGTAATTTTTTGGGAAACATGACATAACACCCCTTAGATCTTGTTGAACACATGAAACTCTTGCATTCCCATCTTCAACCTATAGAGTAATATCCACAATATGACTTTGGAGGCTAAGTGGAAGTACACATGTGGCTAAACAAGAACAAGTTAGCATTCTAGGTGCAACACATTTACATCCAAAATGATAATTAAATGTTGCCTTGTAACATTTGGATGGGGAAATCCATACATGGGGTGAGTGACGAGTCTTTAAAAACCTAAGAGAGGAATTTGATGAGTTGGCATATGTGTTAACTTATCAAATTGCAATTGTGACAATCTCTATGATGCTCAACTCGTGCACTTTTTTCCAAAAAGTCCTAACTATAGAATAATACATTGAGGGATTCCAAGTCTTGGAAGCAAAGACTAAAGTACAAAAAAAAAAAACTAATGTGAAATACATACATCTTAATTCTGAGGCAAAAATCCATAGTGAGTTAAGAATATTTGAATTTGGTTCTTTGGACGAAGCCATGATTGTAACTAGAAATGCAAATAATTGCATTGAAGTTATAAAAATAAATATACTAGACTATAATAAAAAGGGAGATGCATTTTATAGGAGGGATAAGGAAAAGGGAAAGTTTGAAATGTGAAAAATTAAAAACCCTCACTATCAAGATTGACCAAAAAAATTATTCCTCAATCTCAAACCTTATGGTAAATGCTCTTAAGCCAAGTTTAAAGGGCATATTTTCAACCCTTAAAAAATTTGTATGGCTAAAGATTTATGCCACTCAAACTTTGAATCTATCCTTGAGGAAAATACTATCCCCAAACAATTAGTTAATGAATTTACACTACAATATCGATATCATCCACCATAGGAAACTAGGGAACCTTGATCTTCCTTGTTGTAATGACTAGGTTGGGCAGTCTCAACAATGTCAAGTTTTATGCCTATAGTAAAATGAAAAGATTTGTGTTCTAATTGATCTTAGTTGTACATTGAATATTTTCAATGAGAAATAGGTTGAGTAATTAGGCTTCCATCCTTTGAGGAATTTTGTGTTAACATCCTAGGCCATAAACATATTTAGTGCAAAGATGTGGTGCATAATGTAGAACTTACACTCTTAAGGATGTCTTTTATGTCACGGCGACAGGAGTAGATGTTGATTTGGGTATTCAATGACTTATTTCCTTCGAGACTTGGTATACTAACCACTAGGAGAAATTTATCTCCTTCACCAAGATGGTTAAAAATACTATCAAAGTATTTCAACCTAAAATCTTCAAATTTACTTTGAACTCATTCAAACTTTTGAAGAACAATTTGGCTTCATGGCTCACCTGCACTATATAGAGCTAGAGATATCTCAACAAACTCATGGTCTAGGCCTCTCTACACCACTCTAGAAACATAAAGTGGTCTTCCATGAAATTCCCATGAAACTCCCCCCTGATAGGCTACAAAACATGTTATTGAATTTGACCCCCCATACTAATTCATCCCTATCAATATTGTCATTTTCAAAAGTCCAATATTGGAAGGATTTTGGAGGAACTCTTGGAAGTTGGGATCATCACTCATAGTAAGAGACCTTATGTGGTCCATGTCATCTTGATAAAGATAAAATACTACTCTTACCACCTCCATATTGATTATAGGCCACTATATCAAACCACTGAAATCAAATTCCATTACCTTACATGTATGATTTGATGGATGAGCTACATGGTGCTAAGGTATTTTCTAAAACTAATCAATGTGTAGGATATTATCACATACCTATACAACTTTGAGACCAAGAGAACACTTTATTTAGGACTCATCAAGGCTGCTACCATTTCCAAGTGATACCATTTGACCTCTATAATTGATGTCGGAGCATTTTTTCCTTCAAAATATACCTTGTTGAATAGACCTAAGGGGTCTATGAATTTTCCAAGGGATTTGGTTCCCTAACTTGTTAATATTGTAAATTCCTATGTTTTATTGAAATAATGTATTGAAGGAATGCATAGGGTAGGGTTTGTTTAATTGAGTTTGGTTAAATGTAAGTGAATTTTTCTATGATAGCAGATATCGAGAGTTGTGAGGTCTGGAAGAGATCTTAGAGTGATCTATTGAGGATATTGTGGGTCTGACTTATCCTTGAAAATTTGTATGGAGTCTAAGTGGGTTCATAAATGAATTCAAGTTTTAGCACTGTGTTGTATATTGTTTAAGCCTTCAGGCACTAAGAGATGATTAAGGTGTGTTTATGTAGAGATAGAGTGGGATAGAAGAGAGTGAGTGTGGCCATCGACTAAAAAAGAGGCCAATAGAATGTAAATCAAGATAGAAAGGCAAAGAGTCATTTTGTACAAGGATTCATTATTAGAATCATCATTTTACTATCACTTTGTGTTAAATGTGGATTTGGATGTCTTTCCAATATATTAATGTTCCTACGTTGTGAAGTCTATATTAGAATTTGTTAAATTTTTGTGTGTGTGGGTATAGGTTCACAGATGTTAAGAACTTCAGACATAGAATGAAGTATTGTTTCGATCAGATCAACAAAAAGCAAGGTGGAATCATAATTTGAACCAACATGAGAGATTTCATTGAATTGGACCAGAGAAACCGTGTGTGCAGATTATACTCTACGTGATTTCGGAAATAATCCAAGATATAACAATAATCGTCGATCATTGATCAATGATAAGGATCAACGATCCAAATCATTCCAAATGAGACTGGAGAAGGAGGTTCATTTATAGTTGTTGGATCAAGGTCAATTAAGCCTTGACCGTTGGATCAAAGTTAGAAGGACTCTGTAAAAGTCCTGACAGTCCAGTGATGGAAACAGATATGACTGTCAAATCCAGAGGCAGATCAATGGGCGATGGAGTATCAGGGATTAGAAGGTGCAAGGAATTTAAAGGAAATGCAACCAATATATTTTTATAAGAGATCAACAACTCATATTAGATCTGTGATAAATTTACCAGATCGACGGTCCAAACCCCATAGCCTAGACATACAAACGGTGGAATCGTGACCATTGATCACTAGCATGATCAACGATCCAAATCATCGCATATCTCATACAGTGGGATTTTTTGGTTGATGAGAAGTCTGAAAAGTTATTAGGCCCCAATGACAACAAACTTCTTGTTGATTTAAGAACTTCCATTTAGGAAGTGACACGTGGAATCTGGGTTCCATGCTATATGGTTTCTGTGGTAGGCCTTTGAATGTAGATCAATGAGGAAGATTAAATCCTCAGTATGTATATCGATGGTCCCTGTTGAGACCAAGATATGTCAGGTTGACGTCGGAGCCCACTCAGGGGACGACACGTGGAAGCAAGGTTCCAGACTAATCAAAGTTTCGTGGTGTCCCACTTTGCGAGTTGAAATATAATCATTGGTCCAGACTGGACCTGTTATATGAATCAATGGTGATCCATCATTGAATGATATCGCAGAGGAGGAGATCATGATTGTTGATCACCAATGGGTTCGGGAGTTTTGGGTTTTTGAGAAGGGCATGAAGTCCTGATGTCCCGAGACCACTATGTTGAGGAAAAGATATGAAATGATCTACTCAAGAATTTTCAGATCTTTCTTGGATAAAACAAGATAGACGGGAATATCACCCTAGATTTATAGCCATCAAAATTGGTATCCTAACTCACAATTATTGTTTACAAGTGCTTAGGCTGGTTTTTTTATAAATAAAAGTTTGTTGAAAAATTCATTATTTATGTAATTTTCTGAACATATCAGATGTTGAAATAAATATAGAGACAGAAGTGAAGGCACTAAGTCAATAATTAGAACATATGAGACATAAATCAATCCTTTATTTCATTCCAATTCATCAAAGAATAATTCTCTTTAAAAAAATTCATGAGGAAGTTTTGGACCAAAGTCAAACTTAGACGTCCCTGATGAAACATACAAAAGCACTTCTGAAAGAAAATAAAAAAACTGAACTTGAAAAGTTGGATCAACTTGCCATAGATTGTTGCCCACTAGACTTTGCACAATAGCCTTTGTCATTCATGAAAACTAATTCACAAACAAACAAGTCTACACATACTATCAAAGATAGATCAGCACCTCTGGAAAACAAGTGTCTGAATGATGTAATCCATCCCTGAATCTTGTTGTCTACAATAGGACCATGCTATCATAAAAAATAATTAGGCTTCTAATGAATTAAGGAATGAATGAAAACTTAATTATCTCAACAAAAACTCAAAGAGAAAACCTTAGTATGCTTCTCCTTCTATATCTCCTTCTTCCTCCCTTTCCTTTTTCCTTTAAGAAAATTAGAATTGGTTGAAGTAGTTGAACTACTTCATTAGTTAATTTAACTAAAACTCAACCAACTTTTAGTTAGGGGGAAAAGTAATAAATCATAATAAGGGTTTTTTAAATAAATAATAACTAGTAGTTGGGACCCCTTGTGACTCCCTTTAGCTTTTAACAATCACAACACAACTAGTTAATTAAAAAAAACATCCCTCCTTGTGATTCCCATCATCACATTCATATTTGAAAATTTATCTCAATGATATTTGAAATTATTTCCAAAATATATTACTCATATGTCCAAAAATAGTATGTTGTCCAAAAAATTCAGAAGTCAATTGTTCTCAATAATTAATAAATAAAAACTTAAAATCCATATTTTCCACTATGAAATGCAATCCTTCCCTTGTTGTTGTCACCTTTTGATCTCTTTGAATTTTCCTTGGGTTGTGTTGAGCCTTTAGGGCTAATCTCGTTGATCACTTGAGAGAAATCATCCCTCAAATGCATGCAAGAGGACACGGATTTATCAGAGCCATTGGAGGGTGAGGAAGGGGCAGCAGTGGCTTTTCCTTTGTCAAGGGCATGGTGGGCCTCAGTTTTCAACTTTTTTCTCACATGGGAAGACTGAACTGGTGAGTGGAAAGGGGAATCTTGGACAATTTGATTGATATGCGGGGGAGCAGGTAAAGACAAGTTAGGCCAACCACGAGGTTGGGAGACTACAGGGTGGATAATCTCTTGCCATCTTTTTGTTCTCGGGAAATTCAGGCTGTAGTGAGACATGATGATGAACGGGGACACTAGAGGCCTGTGGGGCCTGGAAAGGAGGCCTTTCAAGCCTAGGTTGGACCACTTGTTGCCCAATGCAGTTAAACAACCCAGCTTGAAATAGTTGGCCTAACTCTTGCAAGTCAACATCAAAGTGTATGGAGAATATTGGCCTTCTAAGGCCCCTGTTCCAATTACCTCTTCCTTGGTTACCTAAGCCATGGCTACCCCGGCTAAAAAAGATCATTCCTGTGTGCATAATTGATTAGGAAATAGTTTCTTTAACAACCATACATGACAACTCTTTTTAAAATATGAAATAAATTTTAGCTCGGCAACATATCAGACTCATGCAATCCAATCCATACAAATTGTTTAAACGTTGTCAATGAGCAGGGGGTGAGAAAAGGTTCTAGGATATGCGAGGGGTTGTATCGAGCGAAAAAAATGTTAAAATGAGGGGGAAAAGATTATGATTACTGCTCATAGACAACAAACAATCAACTGTAATATTAACCAAAGAACATATCTCTGTAATCCATCTTAAACTGTCATAATACAGATTTCCTCTTAACTGTATTTAAATTTTAAGAACAGGGATTGAGTAATGAATATGGGAAGGCGAGGGGATTGTAATTAGTGAAAATTGAAATAATGGTAGGGGAAAAGAGTGGATATTGTTCATAAAATCAATTAAGTAATACATAAAACAACTTTGTATTTAATGCAAACAATCCAACACTAACCAAATAGTTGTTGTGATCAATTAAACAATTTCTATGTATAATTTAACCATTACTGTGTGTTAAACTTGCTCATTGTTCACATTTAAATCCTTAACACTTCCAATTAATCACAGTGTCATCATACTCAAAATAATATGCCTTCCAAAACAACTTGTACAAGAATTTTGTTTCCTCTCACTTCTTCTTTTTAACATTTAACACAATTCAAATGAACACACGGTCATTTGTATCGACTCTGTTCAGCATCCAAACCATCAACCATTGTCATAAATTAATCCTTCAAATAAAAAACAGACATAAGATATTTTAAAATAGTGCCTGATTCCAATCCTCAATTCAATTTAACAATTAAATTGCAATGAAACCATACTATTATAGAACCTATGCCCATCTCTGATGGTGCAATCAACGATACAGTGCACGATATCCATCAAACATACACCGTGGACAACCAAAACACAATCATCAATATTTCAAATTACAATAATCCTGATTGGCAATTTAAACACACGGTAACAACAACCATCATTTCAACTTATACGATGTTGTAGGAACACACAGACCATTCAAAACGCAAGAGAATTTATGTGACTGCACATGTCTAATTACTCCAAATCAAAACATCAAATGATGTTGAGTTATCAATCCAATACAAGGAGACAACAACTGTATGCCCAATTCCATTTCTCAAATCAACCAATTTAAACCATGTTGAACTATCGAATCAATTGCCACAATAAAAGAATACAACGATTATACACAAATCATGAAACCACTATTGACGATACTCCACCAACTCATAACAGTCAACCATGTGCCCGACCAGAAATAACTGGTTCATTTATCAAAATCGGGCTTAAAATAATCAAGGGTGGGCTCTGAGTAATCAATGGTTCGCTCGGTGGAACCAACACAAGGAGACTGGAGTCGACCACACAACTATAGAGGAGAACGCTTCGAGACAACACGGTGGACACACAGGCCATATAACCATTTTTTTGCAATACAGATGACAGTTCACACCAGGCGAGACAGATTATGAACAGAGGAGTAGAGGTTCCTCACTAGCTAATAAATAACACCAAGAACACGCAGGGCATAAACCTCGTGGTTTCCCCCAAAAAAACAATAATGTTGAAAAAACAGAGCCATGAAATAGAAACCACTCCTAAAGAAAGCCTCTTGACATAATATTCATCATAACCCATTGTGCAGACACCAACAACATAAATGAGCCCACAACCAGGTGAAAATGATATGCAGTGGCCCAAGGTGGTTCAATATCAAACACAGCAACCCCATAACACCAAATACGACTGGTAAGTTTACAAGAACTATGTGGAGACGAATAACAATTCTGAACTGAATGAAACCCTTAAAACAAAACCCATAAGACAACAGAGAGCCTTCATGGCTTCCACCACACAGAATCATTAATAAAATCGTGACTTCAGCTATCCATTTTTTTCATTTACAATGAATACACGCAACCAACCATTCTAGAGAAATATCACAATTTTACATAGTTTCCAGTCTCAATAAAGCACAGACCAATACATCACCAAGCCAATATCTATTTCATAACCAAAGTGAGTTCATGGATGGCGAAAAAGACATACTTGTAACCAAAAATCCTTAAAAATGCGAGCTTGGTCGAGTAGTTCTTTCCTTGCCTGAAAATCGGAGCTTAACCACAGCGAACAACAATCGAACAATAGCCAAGCTAGGGTGATGGCCAATGGGAGAGGTATTTAGTGACGTGCATTAAATGCAAGTCGCTTCCATCCTCCACTCATTCAATTACTTAGTACACGCCATCCAGCCATGAATTAATCCATTCAATTAATCCATGCATCGAAACTAACATCCATTACTTTCCAAGTGCGCCACCCTATATCACATTAACCATTTCCAAACATACCATAACACATATCAAATTTGCCTTCATATAACTCAATATATCGTATAGCCACTAACATCCACTAACATTGCTAGTTAGGACTAACATCAACCCTTTTAATTTTCCAATGCATATAGTGTAGCATAGTATAGCATAGTTTAGTTTCTTCTCCTTAGATTTATTCCATGTTTCTTTTATCTTTTTTCATGACTAACATGTGTTTTGTGCAAGTGCAACATGTAATAGATCATGGCGCCAATAGCATTGTAATAGCAGTTCACATAAGCCATCATGACATGGAATTGAGATTTTAGAGTAACGAAACCCACACATAGCATGCATTATCCATCTGCCATTTGTCGCAAATAGAACTAGTATTTCATGGTCTATCATGTAGGACCCTGTAAGCATTGTCGAACAATGACATAAAATCAAATAAGAAACTCATATGATCCTCCAATATACAAGGGGGTCCCACCTAATAGTATTATATATGTATCATTAGCTTATAATAATAGGCTTTTAGAAATACTTTGCGGGAAAAATCCTCATTGCAATTTTAATCATCAACAAACTGGCGACTCCACAGGGAAATTTGTTTTCAACCGATTTTAGAACTCAAAACACATGGTTTTTCCAAGAACAACAGATCGGGAAGATATAACCAGGAATATTATGCAACAGGGGGAAGTGAGCGGATTTAATGGAAAAATGACCGGGAATTTGGGAATAACTCATGAAAAATGTTAAGTATGAGGGGTTTTATCCCTGTATGCATAATCATTCAACCAGAATCTGCTCTTTACTTCAAGGAGAAAAATTATGGACTTGCTCTTTTAAATTCTCAAATGGATGAAGAAATGGAAAGCAGAAGTGAGAGATAACCAATTTCTTTAAAAGACAACAGTGAAAGCAGATAACAAATTCAAGTGTGCTTTCAGGGGGAACATCGTAATATTTGTGTAAGCTCGATTGTTGTGTAAGCTTGTAACAGGAGTGTCACTGTGGCAGAACTGATCCAACATCTTATTCTTGACCAAAATCAACTAAAAGATGAAAAAACAATAAAAATCATGACAGAATTAAAATTGAAAAATTCAAAACAACAGAAATAAAATGACAGAAATGTAAAAGCAGCAGAAAAATATTAAAAATAGAAGCAGAAATCAAACTATTGTAACAACAGAAATGAAAAAAAAACAGTGAAAGAAATGAAAGCAAAGCTAGACTACTAATATACAGAAAATCCAAACAGTGTTAAAACTTTTCAAGTTGGTCCCATGTAATGTTTCAAGTGAGAACCGTTAGTGTTGTAGGAAAACAATCGCTCTTGTAAATCTTTTAGAATGTAAGAATTAGTACCCATGACAAAAGAAATATTTAAAGGACCCTAAAATAACACTTGAAACTCTGAAGTAATTAACAACCCTTTAACGTATTCAATTAGATCATCAAGATAGATATGAATATTGATCAATTCGTCAAGAGTTATTTGTATAGGTCTTTTAAAAGTGGTACTTGCATCAAGTAAGCCAGAAAACATATGTTCATAATTCACGGTACCCCAATTAGTGATAAAGGTGGTTTTATATTCCTCTGCCCCTTTTACCTTGATTTGACTATAACCAGAAAAATTGTCAAGTAAGGGCATCATCTGCAACTTTACAACTTGCTGCAGAATCATTTCCATATTAGGGGAAGGGAAGGGATATTTCATAATAGCCTAATTGAATGTGCGAAAATTAATGCAGAAGCTAATATGATTAGCGACTTTCAGAATAGGAACCAATTTGGAAACCCATTCAAGGTACTTGTCTGAAAAGGTGATTACAGCCTTCAATAATTTTTCCAACTTCCTTCGAATAGTTGCTTCCAATGCAAGGTTAACAGGTTTTTTTTTTACCTACCTGGTTTTATGCCTTCCTTGATGGAAATGGCATGTTGTATATGACCAGGATCAAAACCACGAAGATCCTTGTAAGACCAAGCAAAAACATCTTGAAATTCGCCAAGTAGCTCAGCAAACTTCATTTCTTTATCATCAGAACATCGCACACCTATTTTAACATTCTTTGGAGACTCGAGTGTCCCAATGTTCAAGGAGATGGTTTCACCCACCTTCCTTTTCGACTCCTCTTCTTTTTGTTTCTCTTTATTTCCTACATCACTTGATGAAAATGAAATCTCTAGAGGAGTCAAACCTTTAGGAATCTTGTTATCTTCTATGGATATAATTTCCTTGGGCTTAAAAGGTTCATTTTGAATGAAAGCACAAATGCTCTCATCGTTAGGGAAGACCTGCCAAGATTCTATATTGTCAGGGATACGTGGATGATATAGAGATTGAAAAGTACAATCAGGTCTATGTGGCAGAAGTTGTCGATTAGGAGAGGTTGCAAAAAGGGCTAACCGATCAGACCTTGAGTTCAAGTCCCTCTTAACATGAGTGATGTTGAAAGATAATAGGTTTGAGATAAGTGCCCGAACAGTTTGGGTGTATCGTTTCATCAACTTGTTGCTAGGGGAGTAAATCTTACGTACAAGGTTCAAAACAAGCTTGGAATCCCCAAAAACTAAAAGGTGACCACAGCCAAGATTATAGGCATTTTCAATGCCTAATAATAAAGATTTGAATTTAGTGACATTGTTCGTGCAAGAAAACTCCAACCTATAAGAAAATTTATGGATTTTTCTCACATGAGTAATCAAGATAATTCTAGCTCTGTTACCTTCATTAGAGTATGAACCATCAAAGTGCATGTGCCACATACCATCATCTAAATCAATTTGTTCCAAGGGAATGTTATCCTCCTCAACAAAGATGGAATACACTCATAGGTCCTCTTCGATATAGTTTACATTAGGTTGTATGACACTCTCCATCTAAGGTGAAATTCTTCCCTCTCTAAGGACTATAATGTTTTTACCACTCTGAGGAACGGATAAATGTGTTCCGTCAAGTGAGAGGTATCCACCGGTTAAAGCTTGCCAATATATTCCCAAGATGATTGAGTAATTTCTTACTGGCATATCAATTACCTTAATACTAATGGTTGTCCTTATTTCAGGGTGTGCGCACAAAACTAAGGTCACATATTTAATCTCACCTATGGTCATTTGTTGTAGACTATTATAGGAGAGCATGCGTCTGGTGTTTTCATTTGTACAAGACAAGCCTAGCTCTTCCATAATAATCTTTGACAACACACTTGGGCCCGAACTACCATCAATGAGGCAACAATGGGCGATTTTATACATAATCTTTATAGAAATATAAAAAGGGGGATTTTTTTCAAGGTATCTAAAGTTATGTACACCTACTTTATTTATAGATGAATCCTCTTCATTCACCTCTTCAAAGAGGTTGGCTACAAGGAAATATTTTATTTCCATGAATTGTTTAAGATTTGTATGTTGTTCAGGGACGACAACCATGTCCAAGAGGGTGGCATCTGCTTTGGTGTTGGCCAACTGATTCAGAATATTGTATTTGGAAGAGGGGAGAGGGTAAATTGTTCCTTGACTGTCAGGAACCTGAACCGTAACAGCTGGTGATGATGATCTTGGGCTAGAAGAATTGCGGGGAGGATCATATTTTCCTTTGGGAGTGTAGTATTTGTTCCTAGTATTGATGATCATGACATCCTCTGGATCTACAAAATCTAGGACAACGATGGTAGTTTCTAGTATTTTACCAAAGATATTATCTCTAGCACTCTTCCTTACCTCACATGTGGCTTCCTCGTGGTGTTCCTCACAAAAGTTACACCAACTTTGAGGCAAGATAGCCTTGGGATGAAAATTATTTTCAATTGGGTTTCTAAAGGGGGGTGCAGAAGAAGATGAAGCTCCAAGGGTTAGAGGGGAGACATTTCCCTTTCGCTCTTACGTTATCATATGATTATTCATATCTTGTACCAGTTGTAAGAGGGCGGACATGTATGTCTGTTTAACCAATTCTCCTTGGGGAAGATATGTTCTTTCGAGTTGTTATTCATACTCTAAAAAGGTATGAAGAGCGGAACCGAGGTTATCAATGGATTTTTCCTCAAGCCTATGACGATAGGGAGAAGGTAATGCATTGTAGTAATTCAGGAAAGAAGCTTGGTTCTGAGGTTGAATGAGTTCATGGATTTGATTGTATAGCTTAGTGAAACGCAAGTTGAAGGACTTGATGGTTTTACCATCCTTATAGGCGATGTTATTGTACTCCCATAACTGCTCAGCTAGGCTTTTAGATTTCCCATAGCTGAATCTGAACCAATATACTAACTCCTCCCAAGTGGACATAATCTTAGGAGGAAGGTCAAAGAAATCAGTCACAGCCTTTCCTTCCAAGGAATTGACGAATAAGCACATGCAAGTATCGTTGTCATTTGCTCCTATGTTGTGACAAGCATTAGAAAATTCCCTTAGGTGTTCATTTGTAGTGACAGTGTTATTTCCTGGAAACCTAGGGAGATGGTCTTTGAATTTAGGAAGTGGACGAGTAGCAGGTGCTAGGTTAAGAGGAGAGGACACATGCCACGGTGTTATTGTGGCGTCTTCTTCAAACTGGAAAAACTCATACTTTTTAATGACTTTGGTGGGATTTGTGGTAGATTGGACAGGGATATGGTGGCTATATAAGCTACCAATCATTGACGAAGATGAAGACTGAGAGGAGGAAGCACTTCCAGTGCCACCAGAGCCACCACTAGATTCCATCTTGTGGATGATAGGTGAGGGAGAGAAAGACGAATTGGATGAATCAGACAAAGTTATCCTTAGAGCACATTGTTGGGTTGACAATACAACATTCCTTCTTCCTATTTTAGCAATAGGATTAATTTCAGGTGATAAACCTCTTCTTCTTCTAGAAACACAAGAGTTTAAGGACATGAAAGTAAGACCAAACTGAAGGAACAAGAAGGTTACTGTTGATTTCTAGGTTGTCTATGTCTAGCTTCCCAACATTCTTGGGAACTAATATCTCGTTCAATTGTTGTCCATGAATTATTAAGCTCAGCATGAGTATTGGTAGTGTCTAAAATGGTGTTGAACAAATTCAAAGCAATGTTGGTATGATCTTGAAGACCGGGCTCAATATTGGGTTGCCTTGTAACATGCACAATTATTAAGAAATGAAACTGTCAAATAATCAATATCAGAAAAATAGATGTATCTGATGTTAATCAAGCATAAAAATTAACCAGAGAGATATTGAACATATCCCCAGTATGGTCGCCAAATAAATGTTGAGGAAAAGATATGAAATGATCTTACTCGAGCATTTTCAGATCTTGCTTGGCTAAAATAAGATATACGGGAATATCACCCTAGATTTATAGCCATCAAAATTGGTATTCTAACTCACAAGTATTGTTTACAAGTGCTTAGGCTGTTTTTTTTATAAATAAAAGCTTGCTGAAAAATTCATTATTTATTTAATTTTCTGAACATATCAGATGCTGAAATAAATATAGAGATAGAAGTGAAGGCACTGAGTCAATAATTAGAACAAATGAGACATAAATCAATCCTTTATTCCATTCCAATTCATCAAAGAATCATTCTCTTTACAAAATTTCCCGAGGAAGTTTTGGACCAAAGTCAAAATTAGACGTCCCTAATGAAACATACAAAAGAACTTCTGACAAAAAATCTAAAAACTGAACTTGAAAAGCTGGATCAGCTTTCCACAGATTGTCTCCCACTAGACTCTGCACAATATCCTTTTTCAGTCATGAAAACTAATTCACAAACAAACAAGTCTACACAGACTATCAAAGATAGATCAGCACCTCTGGAAAACAAGTGTCTGAATGATGTAATTCAACCCTAAATCTTGTTGTCTACAATAGGACCCTGCTATCATAAAAAAGAATTAGGCTTCTAATGAATTAAGGAATGAATGAAAACTGAATTATCTCAACAAAATCTCAAAGAGAAAACCTTAGTATGCTTCTCCTTCTATATCTCCTTTTTCCTCTCTTTCCTTTTGTCTTTAAGCAAATTAGAATTGGTTGAAGTAGTTGAACTAATTCATTAGTTAAGTTAACTAAAACTCAACCAAATTTTAGTTAGGGGGGAAAGTAATAAATAATAATAAGGATTTTTTAAATAAATATTAACTAGTAGGTGGGACCCCTTGTGACTCCCTTTAGCTTTTAACAATCATAACACAACTAGTTAATTAAAAAAAACATCCCTCCTTGTGACTCCCATCATCACATTCATATTTGACAATTTATCTCAATGATATTTGAAATTATTTCCAAAATATATTACTCATATGTCCAAAAATAGTATGTTGTCCAAAAAATTCAAAGGTCAACTGTTCTCAATAATTAATAAATAAAAACTTAAAATCCATATTTTCCACTCTCAGATGCAATCCTTCCCTTGTTGTTGTTGTCACCTTTTGATCTCTCTGAATTTTCCTTGGGTTGTGTTGAGCCTCTAGGCCTAATATCATTGATCACGTGAGAGCAATCATCCCTCAAATGCATGCAAGAGGACACGGATTTATCAGAGCCATTGGAGGGTGAGGAAGGGGCATCAATAGTTTTTCCTTTGTCAGGGGCATGGTGGGCCTCAGTTTTCAACCTTTTACTCGCATGGGAAGACTGAACTGGTGAGTGGACATGGGCATCTTGGACAACTTGATTGATAGGAGGGGAGCAGGTAAAGACAAGTTAGGCCAACCACGAGGTTGGGAGACTACCAGGTGGACAATCTATTTCCATCTGTCGTTCTCGGGAACTTCAGGTTGTAGTGAGACATGATGATGCACGGGGACACCAGGGGCCTGTGGGGATTGGAAGGGAGGCCTTTCAGGCCTAGTTTGGACCACTCCTTTCCCAATCTAGTTAAAAAACCCAGCTTAAAATAGTTGTCCTAACTCTTGCGAGTCAGCATCAAAGTGTATGGAGAATCTTGGCCTTCTAGGGCCCCTGTTCCAATTACTTCTTCTTCGGTTACCTCTGTCATGGCTACCCCGGCTAAAAAATCTCATTCATGTATGCATAACTGATTAGCAAATAGTTTCTTTAGCAACCATACATGAAAACTCTTTTTAAAATATGAAATAAATTTTGGCTCAGCAACATATCAGACTCATGCAATCCAATCCATACAAATTGTTTAATCGTTGTCAATGAGAAGGGGGTGAGCAAAGGTTTTGGGATATGCGAGGGGTTGTATTGAGCGAAAAAAAAATGTTAAAATGAGGGGGGAAATATCACAATTACTGCTCATAGACGACAAAAAATCAACTGTAATATAAACCAAAGAACGTGACATTGTAATCCATCTTAAATTGTCATACTACAGAGTTCCTCTTAACTATAATTAAATTTTAGGAACAAGGAGTGAGTAATAAATATGGGAAGGTGAGGGGATTGTAATTAGCGAAAAGTGAAATAATGGTAGGGGGAAAGAGCGGATAATGTTCATAAAATCAATTAAGTAATCCATAAAAAAAATTATGTATTTAATGCAAACGATCCAACACTAACCAAATAGTTGTTGTGATCAATTAAACAATTTATGTGTATAATTTAACCATTATTGTGTGTTAAACTTGCTCACTGTTCACATTTAAATCCTTAACATTTGAAATTAATCATAGTGTCATCATACTCAAAATAATATGCCTTCCAAAACAACCTGTACAAGAATTATGTTTCCTCTCACTTCTTATTTTTAACATTTAACACAATTCCAATGAACACACAGTCATTTGTATCGACTCTGTTCAGCATCCAAACCATCAACCATTGTCATAAATTAATCCTTCAAATCAAACATAGACACAAGTTCTTTTAAAATCGTGCCTGATTCCATTCCTCAATTAAATTGCAATGAAACCATATTGTTATAGAACCTGTGCCCATATTTGATGATGCAATCAACGATATGGTGCATGATATCCATCAAACATACACAGTGGACAACCAAAACACAATCATCAATATTTCAAATTGTAATAATCCCAATTGGCAATTTAAACACACAGTAACAACAACCATCATTTCAACTTATACGATGTTTTAGGAACACATAGACCATTCAAAACGCAAGAGCATTTCTGTGACTGTACATGTCTAATTACTCCAAATAAAAACATCAAACGATGTTGAGTTATCAATCCAATACAAGGAGACATCAATTGTATGCCCAATTCCATTTCTCAAATCAACCAATTTAAATCATGTTGAACTATCAAATCAATTGCCACAATAAAAGAATACAACAATTATACACCAATCATAAAAACCATTGTCGGCGATACTCCACCAACTCATAACAGTCAACCATGTGCCTGACCGTAAATAACTAGTTCATTTATCAAAATCGGGCTTAAAATAATTAAGGGTGGGCTCTGAGTAATGAATGGTTCACTCGATGGAACCAACACAGGGAGATTGGAGTCAACCACACCAACTGTAGAGGAGAACCCTTCGATACAACATGGTGGACACACAAGCCAAATAACCATTTGTTTGCAATATGGGTGATAGTTCACACCAGGAAGGAGAGATTATGAACAAAGGAGTAGAGGTTCCTCACTGGACAATAAATAACACCGAGAACATGCAAGGCATAACCCTTGCGGTTTTCCCCAAAAAAACAATAATGTTGAAAAAGCATAGCCATGAAATAGAAACCACTCCTAAAGAAAGCCTCTTGACATAGTAGCCATCATAACCCACTACGCAGACACCAACAACATAAACGAGCCCACAACCAGGTGAAAATGATATGCAGTGACCCAAGGTGGTTCAAAATCAAACACAACAACCCCATAACACCAAATACGACTGGTAAGTTTACAAGAATTGTGTGGAGACGGACAACAAGTATGAACCGAATGAAACCCTTCAACCAAAACCCATAAGACAACAGAGAGACTTCATGGCTTCCACCACACAGAATCATTAATAAAATTGTGACTTCAACTATCCATTTTTTTCATTTACAATGAATACACACAACCAACCATTTCGGAGAAATATCACAAGTTTACATAGTTTCCAGTCTCAAAAAAAGCACAAACTAATACATCACCAATCCAATATCTATTTCATAACCAGAGCGAGTTCATGGATGGTGGAAAAGACATACCTGTAACCAAAAAGCCTTAAAAATGTGAGCTTGGTCGAGCAGTTATTCCCTTTCCTGAAAATCGGAGTTTAACCACAGCGAACAACAATCGAACAATAGCCAAGCTAGGGTGATGGCCAGTGGGAGAGGTATGGAGTGACGTGCAGTAAATGCACGTCGCTTCCATCCTCCACTCATTCAATTACTTAGTACACGCCAGTGAACCATCAATTAATCCATGCATCGAAACTAACATCAATTACTTGCCAAGTGTGCCACCCTATATCACATTAACCATTTCCAAACATACCATAACGCATATCAAATGTGCCTTCATATAACTCAATATATCGTATATCCACTAACATTGCTAGTTAGGACTAACATCAACCCTTTTAATTTTCTAATGCATATAGTGTAGTATAGTATAACATAGTTTAGTTTCTTCTCCTTAGATTTATTCCATATTTCTTTTATCATTTGTCATGACTAACATGTGTTTTTTGCAGGTGTAACATGTAATATATCATGGCACCAATAGAATTGTAATAACATTTCACATAAGCCATCATGACATGGAATTGAGATTTTAGAGTAACTAAACCCATACATAGCATGCATTATTCATCTATCATTTGTCGCAAATAGAACCAGTATTTCATCATCCATCATGTAGGACCTGGTAAGTAGTGTCGAACAACAGCATAAAAATCAAATAAGAAACTCATGTGATCCTCCAATCTACAAGGGGGTCCCATCTGTTAGTATTATATATGTATCATTAGCTTATAATAATAGGCTTTTAGAAATACTTTGCGGGCAAAATCCTCGTTGTGATTTTAATCGTCAACACGCTATACATGGAAGTCATTCGTGGAAGATCATAGATCAACGACCATCAAAGTGTGTACTGGAACTAGAATATCCAACCATTGATTGGAATAGGATATCTAGGAACAAGGTTTAATGCATATCAACAAAGTGCTAGAAGTATACGCATAGGGTTATGGCACATGGTTTTGGAAAATGTAAGCACTTGGTCACATCCATTGGTTATGAGAAGTATTAGTACCAAGGCTTAAGTTCTTAAGGGAATAAGCACCAAGTCACTAGCATCTCATCATGTTGATGAAAGGGCTTAGTGCCAAACTAAAGAAAGGCGCTTGGTTTTAAGCGTAGGGTTCTAACAGTTGGTCACAAGGAGGATAGGTGCCCATGTTTTGAGCATTGTAAATAAGCGCCGATAGACCATGGTGTGATAACAAAGAAATACAGAGCTTTTTAACAGAGGGAATTGGGCTCATATAATGAAATTGAGAGAAACTTGAGCTTGGATTTGCTACATAGTTTACTTATAACTATGCACATGTGGGAAATAGACCTGGTGGGCCGCTATCAATTGGTATCAGAGAACAGCTTTGCTCTGAGATTGAGAAAAAGGGAATTTTCAAAACTTGCAATTGCAGAAAAAGGAATTGGATATATATTTACATTTGGGAATTTTTGCAGCACTGAGATCATTTCAACCTAAGAAGCCGAGATGAGAAGATATGCTAAGAAGACAAGATCTCAAAACAAATCTTGCAGATATTGATTTGATGTTTTATAATTAACTCTAGTAAAGGCATATTTTTGTTTGCAGGTAGCAACAACTAGAGAAATAAAATGGTAACAACCACAAAAACAAAGAAGTTGTGATAAAGGATGAACAACAGATAAGGTTCTTAAAGAAGAAGAGAAGATTGTCGTGGAACCTTGCAGCAAGGAGTGTTGTAAATAATTCCAATAGAGAATTGGAAGTAAGGAGAACAATGAAAGTTCTCATAGGAGAGTGAGTAGGTGCAGAAGTTAGAGAAGAGTAGAGGAGTTATTAGAAGGTTACATAGGAGAGAACTAGAAGGATTCTAATAGGTCAATCTCATGAAGCTTGATGAGGTATTGAATGGCAAGATGTAGAGACTTTCTACAGAGGAGGCTTGATGCAATTCACAGTGGGCAAGGAGAAGCTCACAAAGAGACAAGATGGATGTGACTATTGATAGTCATGACATAGGTTCAGAGAGAAGCCATGGAAAGAGGAGAGAGGATTCCAAAGAAGTTGACAGAATGATGAACCAAGAGGAGTTAGATAGAGAAATTACTGAGGTAAAGGAGAGACTCGGTATAATTAAAATGATGTTACATGAAAGTAATGAAGACTGGAGGAGAGGTTGGAATGTGAGGAAAAAGGTCAAGTGTCCTATTGTGCATTTGTTCAGGAGGAAATTGATGCATAGGATGATTTTTTTCCTCGGGATAGAGGAAAAGATGAAGGAGAAGAGGAGGCATTGACTGAGTGCTTCATTGAAGGAAGGGAAACTCAGAGCAGTTAAGTTTATATAGAGGACAATGATGGAAGAAGGAGTTCACTTTTGTGAACCTGAGAAAGGATAATTCCTTGGAGAGGATGATAATGGAGATGCTAAAAGGAGACATGTTGAGAGTCTTATGGAATTTGTGGAAAGTTCAGAGTAGCATTTGAGGATGATTCTAGCAGCTAACATCAAATGAGACCATGGAGTCTTATGTTTTTAAAACTAATAAATTGTGTATGTTTACATGTTGTACAAAGGAGGAATATGGACAGTCATCTGGAACTATCATAAATGTTGATGATGGTGAAGACATGCTTTCTAAAATCATAGAGGCAAAATAGATTCAGAATTTTGTTATGAAGGAAGATGAGACAATGTCATCTCAAGAAAGGAGCCAGAGTAAAACACAACTTGTGAATAAAGTTGTTGAAGGAGAAGATGTTGATGGTGGGATTCTGATGAGATGTTCATACCAACATGAGGATATTATGTCAGATGAGACTCAGGAGTCTCATGGGTTTGAAACTAATCATTGGTGTGTGTATGTAGGTTATGAAGATAGCCAAAATAGGGACAAAGATTAAGAGAAGCATGATGAAGGCATAACCAAGAAGATTCCAATGAATGGAATTATGGGTGATAGTCTTGTGGCAGAAGAAGAGGAAATAGAGCTCTTAGAGGAATGGTTGGAAGAGGACGCAGGTGATGAATATTGCACATAGTATACAAATTTAGTTCAAGTTAATTTTACTGATTTGTATGAGGAGTTTGAATTCTTGGAAAAGAAGTTAGTGAATCAAAAAGTGCATATTTAGCATGCAAAATTAGAACTGGAAGAAGAAATAATTGTCTTGAAAGACATCAAGGTGCATGAACCTACAAGGCATGACCAATAGACTGTAAAAGAGATGGTAGCAACCATGTGGATTCTATATGAAGGATGGAGATAATAAAGGACAGAGATGGACATTGAAATTGATGAATTGTGGAAACTGATGATGAAGAGGTCCAAATGGAGATACCATGAGATGAAGAAGGTAATCAACCTTAAATTGTAGTTGGTTAAGAGATATTTCATCAATAGGGAGTTTGCACAGCAACAAAATAAAGTTTGGGATCCAGGATGGTTGTAGACAACAACAATACAACAGCAAGGTAACAAGGCAAGTGGACAAAAACAACATAAGGCTTGGGATCTAGGAGGACTTCAACAAATGGCGACACGTGATTAGGAGATCATGAAAATTTTAACCCTGGGAGTCTGATGCATGAGTATTTTTGCCTCCAAAACATACCTTGTTGAATAGACCTAGGGGGTCTATGAATTTACCAAGGGAGTTGGTTCCCTAACTTGTTATTATTGTAAATTCCTATGTTTTATTAAAATTCCAGAAGGAATGCATAGGATAGGGTTTGCTTAATTGATTTTGGTTAAATGTAAGTGAATCTTCCTATGATAGTAGATCTTGAGATTTGTGAGGTCTAGAAGATATGTTAGAGTGATCTCTTGAGGATATTGTGGATCTGATAGATCCTTGAAAATTTTGTGGAGTCTAAGTAGTCTCTAAAATGAATTCAGGTTTCAGCCCTGTGTTGTATATTTTTTAAGCCTTCGGGAATTAAGAGATGATTAAGGAATGTGTGTGTAGAGATAGAGTGGGATAGAAGAGAGTGAGTGTGGCCATCGGCCAACACAGAGGCCAATAGAATGTAAATCAAGAGAGAGGCAGATAGTCCTTTTGTACATAGATTCATTAATAAAATCATCATTTCATTATCACTATGTGTTAAATGTGGAGTTGGATGTCTTTCCAATATATTAATGTTCTTGTGTTGTGAAGTCTAGATCAAACTCTGTTAAATTGTTGTGTGTGTAGGTACAGGTTCAAAGATGCTAAGAACCTCAGTCACAGAATGAAGTATCGATTGGATTGGATTGACATCAAGCAAGGTGGAATCAGAAGTTGAACCAGCATGAGAGCGTTCATTGAATCAGGCCAGAGCAACTTATGTGTGTAGATTATACTTTACGTTATTTCATAAATAATATGAGATCTAATGATAATCGTCGATCGTTGATCAATGATAAGGATCAACGACCAAAATTGTGCCAAATGAGACCGGAGGAGGGTCATTTACGACCGTTGGATCAAGGTCAATTAATTCCTAACCATTAGATCAAATTTAGAAGGACTTTGTAAAAGTCCCGACAATCCAGTGACGAAAACAGGTCTGACCATCAAATCCAAAGGCAGATTGACAGACGACAGTGTATCAAGGATTATAAGGTGTAAGGAAGTTAAAGGAAAGGCAACTAATCTATGTTTAGAAGAGATCAATGACTCTTATTATATCTGGGATAAAGTTACCATATTGATGGTCCAAATACCATAGCCTAGACTTATAGGTGGTGGAATCGTGATCATTGATCACTAGCAAGATCAATGGTCCATATCAGCACATATCTTGGACCGCGATATTTTTTGGTTGATGAAAAGTCTAAAAAGTTTTGAGGTCTCGATGACGATAAATGTCATGCTTACGTAAGAACTCCATTTAGGAAGTGACATGTGGAAGCTAGGCCCCACGATATATGGTTTGTGTGGCAGGACTTTGAATGTTGATTGACGATGAAGATTAAATATTGATTCCATAGATCGATGGTCCCTGTCGAGATTGAGCTACGTTAGGATGACGTCAGAGCCCATGCAGGGGGACGACACATGGAAGCAAGTTTCTGGACTAATCAAAGTTCCATGGTGGCCCACATCATGAGTTTAAATATAATAAATGGTCCATAATGAATCTACAATCCATATCAATGGTGATCCATCTTTTAACGATATTGCATAAGAGGAGATCGTGATCACTGATCACCAGCGGGATCAACGGTCTAGGTCATTGCGGAGTGCGAATTTTAGGAGTTTTGGGTTGTTGAGAAGGGTGTGAAGTCCCAACATCTTGGGACCTCTATACGTGGCATTCATCTATGGAAGAGCACAAATCAATGACCATCAGAGTGCATAGCGGAACTAGAAGGCTGAACGTGTATCGACAAAGTGCTGGAAGTATAAGAACATGGTTCTGGTGCACGGTTTTGGAAAAGATAAGCACCTGGTCACAACCATTGGTCGTGATGAGTATCAGTACCAAGGCTTAAGTTCTTAAGGGAATAAGCACCAAGTCACCAGCATTTGTTTGTGTTGATGAAAGGGCTTAGCACCATACTAAAGAAAGGTGCTTTGTTTTAAGAGTGAAATTCTAACAGTTGGTCACGAGGAGGATAGAAGCCCAAGTTTTGAGCGTTATAAATAAGCACCAATAGAGCATGGTGCGAAAACAGAAAATTACAGATCTCTGTAACAAAGGGAATTGGGCCTGTATAATGAAATTGAGAGTAGCTCGAGCTTGGAGTTGTTGCAGGGTTTACTTATAACTCTACACCTATGGGAAATAGACCTGGTGGGTCACTGTCAATAATTCTCATACTAGATTTCAAGACTTAATGAATAAAGTGTCAAGAATCTCCACAAGTTTGTTAGGTATTCTTTACTGATATCCCTATATATATATAGTAGATACTTCTTAGAGCAGTCAAAGAAGTGTTATTTTGTACTATCTACTTTAGCACAAGAAAAGTTTTATGAAAAATAATCTAAGTGTAAGATTGCCCAAAGTCCCATAGGGAATCTTGGCCATATTATATATGCAAAGATTATTTACTCGTATTCCAAAAAGATTCAATCCATTTAAGAGTGGTCAATGCCTACAACCTTGAAGAAGCTTCAAAGATTTTTGGGCTTCACAAGGTTCTACCACATATTTGTACAAAAAAAAAATTGTTATTGTTAATCTACTCACTAATTGAACCAAGAATGATGCCTTCACTAGTTCGTTGAGGCACAAGTATATTTTCATAGTGTGAAGGAATCCCTTGCTTCAATTCCATTGCTTGATACTCCTAATTGCACCTGACACTTCATCATTGAGTGTGATTCTTCTAAGTTTGGACTTGGTACAATGCTCTCACAATATGATAAAATCATTGCCTTTGAAAGCAAAAAATAAAATGATAACATACAATAAAAATATGTCATCCATAGTTCATGCCATGGCCAAGTCGTGCCCATTCTTCATTGGTAATAAGTTATTAATTAAAACTTACCACCTAAGTCAACTTCAAATGCTATCATAGGAGAAACATAAATGGATATATCACCTTCAAGTGTCATGACGTTGAAATCATCTATAATAAGGGTAAAGTGACTATTTTTGTTGATGCTTTATCTCAATAGGTTGAACCACCACCTTCAACTCCATCTTGGATACAAGAGCTCCTTCCTAATATGCTTCAACTTTAGCAGTACATTATTAATGGAAATAAGAACTAGTTTTGGACTATCAATAATGACATCATCCTATTTAAGAATTACATATATTTATGTCATGGATCTCCTCTTATATAACTAGGTATTCAACATAGTCATGTGTCTTCCTCAACGATTCATGTAAGGTTTTTCCACCAAACTTACAAGAATGTTTATGGCTTTGAATAGTAGAAAATGAAGTCCATTATTGTGTAGCGTGTTAGAGATTTTGAAATTGGTTAATGCAACAAGGTAGAAACCTTTCATTATCTTAGACCTCTCCAACATAATTCCATCCCCGATCGAAGATAGGAAGAAGTATATGTGGACTTCATTACATGTTTACCACTCTTTGAAGGGAAATATGCAATAAGGTGGAAACCTTACCTTACCTTGTTCCTCTCTAGTGTAGCTCCATCCCTAATAAAAAAATAGGAATAAGTAGATTCTGTATAATTTTATCACACAAACCAATGATATAATGAGAAAGGGAATCATTACATATGTGTACCCTTACGCCTTGCTAACAACTAGTTCCTAGTCAAAATCAATTCTCCAATGTAGAGTGCCAATGAAGGAGAAATTGCACCAAAGGGTTGATTTTCCACCCAACCAATACAACCCTTGAAACCAATCGATTCCCCCCGAGCAAGGATTATTAATATCAATTAGAATTTGGGTGGGTCAACAACTCAATTTGTACTCCACTCAAATCAACTCATTATTCCCAATTAATCAAAGCAATGAGTCTGAAATCCAACTGAACAACAATTGTGTGGTGCAAATGCCTTTAGCCATCATTTCCAGACTCAAATAGTGGGCATTAGTACCCACTGAGGTCAGGTATACCCCCAACCTCCTCTACATGCTCAAACAACACTAAAGCAACTTTCACATTACTCCCATCAAATCACAAATCCAAACAATTATCTTTCTCAAGACAACCATGTACAAGAATCCAACACCCTCACTTGAGGAAAGCTTCCTCTTTTTTAATCTCTTAAAGGTAATAACTCATTCCAAAGAAAGTCTCTTAGATTTTCCACCTGCCTTCACTGAATACACTTGGGGTGAAATTGGGTTTAGGAGTAAAAACACTAAAGTCATAAAATGGGTATTTGGTGAATTAAAATCAACCCCTAAATCAGCTTAGGAACCATTTTTCATGAGTAATAGGTCAACATTTCCCTCCGAAGATCACAGGCACTAGATCTAGGGTAGCTATCCTCGTTATGTGGAAGTCCTTTCCTTGGGTGTTTAGCACTTTTTGAAGGTGAACATACTTTCTTTGGGGTAGCCAATTGTTTAACCAAGTATATACATTTCCTCTCTTTGACTACCAAATTGAAGCCTCTAAGGTTGTTGATTTATTCTTCAAGCAAGCCTATAAGATTCATGGACTCTCCAACCTTATCGTTAGCAACAAAGATTCTAAGTTCATATATTTATGAAATAACTATTCAAATTAGTAAAGAGTACTTTCATTACACTACCTATCACCCTCAAAGGAATGAGCAAACAAAGTAGTTAATCACTATGTAAAAAGGTTTCTTCAAATGTACAAATATGATGAACCATCTAAAATTTCCTTCTTTAGAGGCCAAAATTGAAATCCCCTTGAGAACTTTTCCCTTCCCCCTTCGTTTCTCTTATAATTTCCTAAATCAAAGGAAAAATGACATTTTGAAATCGTATTGGGATTTAATACCAACTTGAAATTCCCTCAGATGGGGTGACACATGGAAACAATGTGCACTTGTCAACAACTAGAGAGGATATGAGGGTAGTTAAGGCCCCTCGCCACCACCCTCCTACCATGTCAAGTCGTTATGCTTAGCATTCATATCAGCCAAGGATTAGTACGTTGGGTCTTAATGGAGACTCGGGTTCGACTCCTTGGCATTGGTATGATACAGCAAATGCTCATTAATCCAGCACTCATGGCAATGAAAGCCATCAACTCCTCCATCCTCCTGCTCATCTCATCCTGCGGGGGGTATTATTTCTATCATTTGGTCTCAATTCACTGTCTCATTCATCTTGTTGTGCTTCGCACCTTCACATTTTGTCCTCTATCTCCCACTCGCACCACTACCACCCCAATGTCGATCTCATATCCCCTCTGCTTTTCCTAGCCATGTCTCGTGAGAGAGGTAAGTCTCGACGCGGGCCAACCTATTACAGCCAGTTTAGTAGGAACAAAAGCTTGGGACTAGCCTCTCTCGCTCTCATCCCAAGTGGTATCTCAATCCACCCACCCTACTCTAATCAGAATTGGTATGAAGTGGCTCAACAGGAGCCTCGTTCATCAAATGTAGTGGATCTCCACGGAGGTTGTCCGGTGGAAGAGGAGATTCCTCTCAACTGGGAGGAAATTCTGCCAAATTTGTCGAATACCACCTCGGAACAACGGTTGGCCACAGGCACTATCACCCCCTTGATTTCTCTGGAGCCAGCCAAGACAGGCTGCATGGTTGAAGAGGAGGTCCCTCTTCAGAAGGAGGACTCTGGTATGAATTATGTTGTTGCCAAGGATGAGGACCCTGGTACAAAATGGGACGAATGTTGGCATGATGACGACACAGAAGAGCACGCTCACCCATCCCCCAACTCTTGCAGGCTCATGGAAGACCACCTGGTCTTGAACTTCGAGATGCGCAAGGATTTGGCAAAGCAGATGCACAACCAGCGCACCCTCAGCAAGTGCTTGGATGTCCTATAAGACTCCTTGTCAAGCGAGCCTGTGAAAAGTCGATGCTCGACTTGCTGCCATCCATTTGCCTTCAAATTTCGCCAGGATGGACGCCTGGGTTCGCCTCATGTCTAGTCCCCTTGCAGGTTTTTTCTCTGATCTTAGTGTTAAGTTTTTTGTACATTACAAACTCTGGTTCTGGTTCACTAGTTGGTCGCGGCACTCAGTCTACCGCCTGTTCTGGTTTTCACGCTTGTGGAAGAACAGGTGGAAAGTCCCCATGTTTTTGACAGATGTCCTATTTTGGTCTTTGAACAATATTGTCCATGCGTTATGGTTTCCACTACTGTGGCAGAACAGGTGGCAAGTCCCCATATTTTTGACAAATGTCATATTTTGGTCTTTGAACAATATTGTCCACGCATTCTGGTTTCCACTACTATGGCAGAACAAGTGGCACGCTCTAGTGTATACTCTGATATGTATAACTTTTGATAGCTCAAGGTAATACAATAATTTTTTATTTATTAAAAAATATATACCAACATGAAATGCACTTAATAAAGAATAATACATTTTTTAACAACTTCAAATCTAATTTGTGTTATTATGGTATGTTATGCTGAAATTTGGCATTCACCCTTATTAGTCAAAAAAAAGGTTAATAACATTTCAATATTTTTATTATCCTTGAAATCACATTCACATAAATTAAGAACCTATCAATTTATGTTAAAAGAATTTTATGAATACAAAATTCAACACTATCTTGGTTAATAGAGTTAGTTTGATAATAGAATTTGGAATCAATATTATTTGAAGATTATTATCTCAAGATTTACAATTTCAAAAAAACTTATTCACAAAAATAATTCAAATTAATCAAACCATTTATAATTAAAAAAAATTACAAAAAAGTTTTTGTTTTTTTTTAACTTTCCTCTGTAAAAGCTATTATAATATCTCCCGGTAGAGCCCCATTTGTAATTATGAATTGTAAACATGATTGTTAGGTTGGTGAGCAGAGTTATAATAAGCTAGGAAGCTTATGTGATGATTAGGTAGAGCCCCATTTGTAATTATGAATTGTAAACATGATTGTTAGGTTGGTGAGCAGAGTTATAATAAGCTAGGAGGCTTATGTGATGATTAGGCCAGGAGCCTAGGATGGTAAGGCCAGGAGCATGTTTTGTATATGTAATTATGCAAAATCATTAATAAAAATAAGCTAGGAGGAGTTATAATAAGCTAGGAGGCTTATGTGATGATTAGGCCAGGAGCCTAGGATGGTAAGGCCAGGAGCATGTTTTGTATATGTAATTATGCAAAATCATTAATAAAAATACAAACATCGTTGAGTGGGAGACCTACTGCTGAGAGTGATGAGCAGTGTGGTTTGTAAAAGCTATTCATTAGACACACTTTGTTCCCTCTATTTTTTTGCATATGGTATTTTGGGCATTTCAATGGAGCAATATAATACACCCAAAATTTGAACAATCCTTTTTGTAACCTCATACTTGAAACTCTCATATTTCAAGTTACAATTTTATTTTTGGTGGACAATGTTTTGCCAATGAATATATGTGTGTTTTTTCTTTTATTTGTGGTTTTCTCCTCATAAGACAACTCTTATTTTGTATATACCAAACAAGATTTAAACACTTGAAAAGAAAATCATAAAAAAGAGAAAGTATTAAACAC
>ML795073.1:39632-52868 GCA_009831015.1 Picea engelmannii | reverse complement strand
TATATATATATATATATTGCACGAGTTTCCGAAATAGGAATAGTTTAAATTTGTAGGAAACTTCAAATTAGGAGTAAGGATATTATATATTGAAAAATATTTTAGATTACAATGTATCTAGATAACCATACATTTTCAATTTTACTTCAATCAAATTGGAGAGTGTATATATATATAAGTTCCTACGAAAATATATAAGTTTTCCAAATGTAAGTTCCCATCATTCTTGTTGTAGTTTTATATGGGATGGGTGAGGAATAATAGAGAAAACTTACTCTATTATTCCTTCATAGGGGTGGAAGAAATATTAGAGAAATGTATTATACATTTCTCTAATATTTCCTCAACTCCACCCAATACATTTCTCTAATAATTTTATGTTTTTGTCTTTTTTCTCGGAATATGGTGACATAAATCTGCAGGAACTCATAATTTCTTCTTGTTTAAATTGCATTTCTGAATACATAAATGAATTCAAAGTATTGAAAAACCATGAGGTGGATACACAGCATTAACCACTCAAATTTGTAGATACAACAATTTCTGGCTAGGTTTCAGACAAATATCCCTAAAAATATCTCTAAAAAAAGACCAAAACATTGAAGTTCAAAAATATAATTTTTCAAAGATAATACAACTCTGAACCTTTGGCTTTTTATTGACTTCAGTTTTTCGTTAAATTATTAAAAATCCTTATAAGCAAGCTTAGCTTTAAAATTATTAAAAATCCTTATGAATAAGCAAGATTAGCTTTTAAATTATTAAAAATCCTTATGGATAAACCAGCTTTGCTTTTAAATTATCAAAAATCCTTATGGATAAACCAGCTTCCCATAAAGCATATTGGTTTGAAATTTTGCAAATTTAATTAGGGCACAATTTTGTTTACTTTAAAAGGATTGTAAGTTTTCGGAGGAATTTTAATAGTATTGATTTTGTAAATTTGAATAGGGTACAATTTTGTATACTTAAAATGGATTGTAAGTTTTTGAAGGAATGTATATAGAATACCTGTGACATAATTAAATCACTTTAAATTTTTAAAGACATCATTAAGGGCAAAGAAAAGCATATATACCATCTGCATCTTGGTAGAAATATTTCCATATAAATAAAAATAAGCACAGAAAATCGAGATCAACAATCCTTTACAGATATGAACATCTGAAACATGAGATCAACAATCCTTTACAGATATGAACATATGAAACATAAGCCCCTTATTTTGTCGTTACTAAGATTAACACTGTTACATTGTTCTTAACTGATATTTACAGACAAAGAGTTGAGTAGATCCAATGTAGGATGTAAATTTACTGCAAACAAACAACTGTTGCATCCTGGATCTTGCAACTGTCAACACCATCAACTACTTTGCCAAAGATAGATAAATGTAGTGGGTAGGAATCATGACCCAAGTCTGGTCGTCTAAGACCTGAGTCATTGCAATAGTGAAAGGCCCTACTTCCCATTCGAAGAAGTAACACATGTATGATTCGGATTTTGCAACTGCCAACACCATCAACAACTTTGCCAAAGATAAATATGGTGGGTAGGAATCGTGACTCAAGCCTCGTCGGCTAAGACAAGATTATTATTATTATTATTATGGCAAGTGACATATTGAATTCTTAATAAATTACACATTTTTTTACTTTTTGAAGATATAAATTTTTTTTTTTCTTTATATATATATATATATATATATATATATATATATATATATTCCAAAATATATATTAGTTTCTTTCCTTACTAAACATAAAATATATATACATGTATTCCAAAAAAACATTGGGGAATTTCTTCCCATTGAAATATTTAGATAGATGACAATTTGATAACAGATGTGAACCTCTACCATAACTTCATATACATTAAAGAGATGGTTCAACTAACTCTTCAAAAATAAAAATAAAATATATACATGTATTCCAAGAAAAACATTGTAGAAATTTTTCCTATTAGAATATTTAGATAGATGGCAACTTATCAACAGATTTGAACCTTTACCATAACTTCATTCATTAAAGATCACCAGATTTGAACCTTTACCCTAACTTCATTCATTAAAGAAATGGTTCAACTAACTCTTAAAAATAAAAATAAAATAAAATATATACATGTATTCCAAAAAAAATATGGAATTTCCAAAAAATAAAATATATACATAAAAAAAAATGTGGAATTTCCAAAAAATAAAATATATACATATATTTCAAGAAAAACATTATATTCTTTCAATTTATAAATTATATTAATATGACCCATATCATTGGGCATTATATATATAACAGATTTGAACCTCTACCAAAACTTCATACATTAAAGAGAAGACCCAATTTATAAATTATATTAATATGACCCATATCATTGGGGATTATATATATAACAGATTTGAACCTCTACCAAAACTTCATAGATTAAAGAGATAGTTCAACTAACTCTTCAAAAATAAAAATAAAATATATACATGTATCCACAAAAACATTGTGGAATTTCTTCTAAAAATAAATATATAAAAATATATATATTTCAATAAAAATATATACATGTACTTAAAAAACATTTTAAAATTTTTTAAAAATAAAATATATACATATATTCTGAGAAAAACATTGTGGAATTTCTTAAAAAATAAAATATATACATATATTCTAAGAAAAACATCATGGAATTTCTTAAAAAATAAAATATATACATATATTTAAAAAAACATCATGGAATTTAGATAAAATATATACATGTATTGTAAGAAAAACATTTAGATAAAATATATACATGTATTGTAAGAAAAACATTTAGATAAAATATATACATATATTCTAAGAAAAAAATATATATATTTCAATAAAAATAAAAATATATACATGTACTTAAAAATAAAATATATACATATATTCTAAGAAAAACATTGTGGAATTTCTTAAAAAATAAAATATATACATATATTCTAAGAAAAACATTGTGGAATTTCTTAAAAAATAAAATATATACATATATTCTAAGAAAAACATCATGGAATTTCTTAAAAAATAAAATATATACATATATTCTAAGAAAAACATCATGGAATTTAGATAAAATATATACATGTATTGTAAGAAAAACATTTAGATAAAATATATACATGTATTGCAAGAAAAACATTTAGATAAAATATATACATGTATTGTAAGAAAAACATCTTGGAATTTAGATATATGGCAATTTCCTCTTAGAATATATAGAGAATATTTAGAAAATAAAAATAAACTAAATATATATATGTATTAAAAATACATTGTGGAATTTTTTCTAAAAATAAAATATATAAAAAAATTTAAGAAAAACATTGTGGAATTTCTTAAAAATAAAATATATATGAAATTTCTTAAAAAATATATACATGTATTGTAAGAAAAATTCGTGGAATTTAGATAGATGGCAATTTCCTCCTCTTAGAATAGAGAATATTTAGATAGATGGCAACTTTATAACCACATTTAAACCTATACCATAACTTCATATATTGAATAGAGAATATTTAGATAGATGGCAATTTTATAACCAGATTTAAACCTATACCATAACTTCATATATTAAAGAGATGGTTCAACCAACTCTTAAAAATAAAAATATATACACATATATTCCAAGAAAAACATTGTGAAATTTCCTCTTAAAATATTTAGATAGACGAAAGATTATTTTATCAACAGATTTGGACCTATACCATAGCTTTATATATTAAAGATATTGTTTAACTAACTCTTCAAAACCTAAAAAAAAAATTAAAAATATAATATATATATTGACAATACCATAACATGCCATAACTTTAGACCTACCATAACTTTGTTCAACTAACTCATCGGAAATTAAAAAAAATTAAACCTATAACATAACTTTATATATTGAAGATATTGCTCAACTAACTCTTCAAAAATTAAAAAAAATTAAACCTATACAATAATTTTATATATTAAAGATATTGTTCAACTTACTCTTCAAAAATTAAAAAAATCTATATTATATATATATATACACCGACAAACTTTATATATTAAAGATATTGTTCAACTAACTCTTCAAAAATTAAAAAAAATTAAACCTATACAATTAAAGATATACAATAATTTTATATATTAAAGATATTGTTCAACTTACTCTTCAAAAATTAAAAAAATCTATAATATATATATATATATATATGCACCGACAAAAATGCTATTGTTTTAGATACCCACTATTCACCAAAATAGAGAAAACAACAACAAATAAAATCACATACATAAAAATACGTATAAATTGCACCGACATGGAAGATATTATTAGCATAAATTGCACCGACATGGAAGATATTATTAGCATAAATTGCACCGACATGGAAGATATTATTAGCATAAATTGCACCGACATGGAAGATATTATTATCTAGATACCAACTATTCACCAAAAATAGGGAGAACAAGTAAAATCAGTAACACACATAAACTGCACATGGTAGTTTTCCCACAATACATAATGTATTTGAGACAAATATATATAGTATTTTATAATATAGGAGGGATGTTATTGTTTTAGATACCGAACTATTCACCAAAATAAAAATAAAGGAGAACAAGTAAAATAGTAACATACACGTCAATTGCCAGAGTTTTACCAAACATATAATATGCATAGGAGAACAAGTAAAATCAGTAACAGTCAATTCAGAGTTTTCCCAAACATATAATATGCTTTTGAGACAAATATTTCGTATTTTATAATATAGATAAAAGCTAAACTTTCAAGTAAAATCAGTAATATAACACATTAACACAAACAACAAAGGGAATTTTGCCCACCTGTAATACAGATTTGAGCCAAATATGTTTAAAGTTTTATAAGATAACGCAATTATACAGCCTGTAACTGTTGGGCTTGGAAAAACAACTTCCAAGGTTGTTATGACACAAAGCAAGGCCATCACCAAAACCCATCAGCTTCAGTAGCTGCTGATTGCTAAAAACAGAGGTAATTAACTAAAGCTACACACTATATGGCCAATATGAGGCCTGGCTAAAACACTGAAACCTACTCTCAGTAGAGTAAACCAGGACCCTATAAAAAAACCAATAAAAGTGTAAAAACCTGCAGAATGAACCTAAAGACTGCACAAGAGATAGCCAGGTCTCCAGGGTTTGAATCCCCTAAGTTACCACTGAAGACCAAACAGAACAGGTCATTTGAAACCTGCAAAAAACGGCTAACTCTTGAAAAAGGAGAGCACGGAAAGCCCACAGCCTATTGCACATGGGTCCAAAAACACCAAAATGAGGCAACCAACTGATACTGATGTAGATCTCTACTTTTCTAACGTTCACAATTTAGTTCCAACCAGGTTTGGAGCTCTTCACAATCAAGGCCTTCGTCCCAAACTGTTCCACCTGGCTCGAATAACTTCTATATATGAAATACTATTTCTTGATTCTGATACTTTGAGGTGGTCACTTAGAAATTTCATAAATCATTTCCAAGTTTCCAGGTCACTTAAACAAGGAGGTCACACCGCCATAAATGTGTTGCAAGCAAATCACGTGCCCTGCTACTGATCCCACGGCACTGTTGCAGATTCAAGCCAATCAGAGTTTCCCCTATCTTCCCTATAAAAGGGAGGCCCTTGTCAGTTATCTGCATGCAACCAGAAAGAGAGAGAATTTGTAGACAATAACTTGCTGCAGATGCCAAGGAAACAAGTCCATTATCTGTAATACCGCATTTAGAGATGTCCAATTCTTGCAAGATTGCGCAGTAGTGAGCAATAAACCCAAGACTCTGATCGGTCACCTTCCTACAACCCTCTAGATTTAAGCTCAGGAGGGTTTTCCCAAAAAGGTTCACTATAACAAAAACTGCCCTGTCTGTCACTTCAATACACCCGCCCAAATTCAATTTCACTAAGCTTGTTTTACAGCTTCCGAAAAGTGCAAACAGACCATCATCGGAGATTCCTGCAAGTCCACTAAAGTCAATGGATTGTACCTGAGGACATGCTCTTCCCAGTAAAGCCAAACATCCATTTCCAAGTGATGGGCATGACCGAATACTAAGAGATTTCAAGGATTCACAAGTGGGTACTGGCACTTCTCCAAGTCCGGACTCTTTGATCCCTGTACATTTTACGAGTGTGAGCACCTTCAGCTTTCCACTACAGCTTCCTAGAGCGTCTATCAGGCCAAGGTGAGATATCATATTGCATTCCTCTAACTGTAGACTCTCTAGTGAAATTGCAACTTTCGTAAATGCCTTCAATCCTTTGTCAGACAAGAATTCACACTTGCGGAAGGATACTAGTTTCACACTAGGGCAGCCTTGTCCGATGGACTCCAAACCAGGGTTTGTCAATCCTCGACACGAGGTAACTGACAGCATTTTTAGCTTTTGCATACCTGAAGCATTTCCCAGAGCCTGAAAACCCTTCTCTGTAACTTTCTGGAGGTTTACAAATGTTAATTCAGTTAAATTCTTGCAGTGAAGTCCGATGGCAGATAAAGTATTATCAGTAACTTTTATGGCCTGCAGTTTCACCTTCATCAGCTTTGTTGAACTTGACACTAAAGATATAATCCCTCGGTCACCAACAAGAGCACAGTCACTGATGGATAAGGATTGAAGATTGGGACAGTGCCGTCCAATTGCTTCCAGGGACTTGTTTCCGATTTTTGGGCAGTATTCTATGTTGAGGGTTAATAAGCCAGGGCAATTTTCAGCAATAGCTTCAAAACCATTGTCTCCAATCATTGGGCAGTTGAGCAGGTCAAGCTTTTCCAACAGACGACAGCCCTTGGCAATAGCCAACAGTCCCTTGTCCCCAACTAGGGGGCAATCCCAGAGAGACAAGTCCCTGAGTGCTGGGCATCCAAGACCAATTGCACTAAGGCCTAGATCGCTCACCCCTCGAGAAGGATGATTTCCTCGGATTTTGAGCTTGCCTAGTCCTCCTCGACCACCCATGCCGATAGAAATTGCTGCAAGCCTGATATCAGTAGCTTTCTTTCCTTCCAAACACCTAGACAGGTCCCCAATAACCCACCTTGGCTTCTTTTCACGTGTTCCTTTATCTGTAGTTCCTTTCCATCCTGCATCAAACTCCCTTGACTCTGGCTCTAAATGTTCCAGCTCACCAAATCCATCATCGAAAAACTCTTCAAAATTGTCCTCGCTAAAACTTGCATTGTCTTGAGACGATTTACTCTGTTCTGACCGGTCTCTATTAGGTGCTTCTCCACAAGTTTTGGGGCTTGGCTTGGATCTCTTAATTTCACTTCTCCGCATGCTGCTCTGGAGCATAAGCCAGCGCTTAGAGACACACGCAGATACGCTGCGGTCTCTAGCTGCTGGTAGACACCTGAATATCTCAAAAAGGCATTCATCAGGCAGCATGCTAATAAGATCTTTCTGCTCTTGCTTTGGCTTTGTCTCTCTGAATGGTATGGTAACATTGCCACGGAGCCTTTTCCGAGGAGGGCAAAGTACTTCCATTCGAGGTGCAAGAGACAAAAAAAGATCTGTATCCACACGACCAGAAAACTTAGGCCCTCCAAAGTCTTCATCACCTGCAGATACAAAGATATAACACCCTCAGCACAAAGAAAAATCCTTAAATGAAACCCTGGTAACCAATTTTTTACTACTTTCAAGGAAAATAAACCAAACATACAGTGTGCAGGAACAACCAAGAAAGCCAAGAACTCTGTAAAGATATGATAGGTAAACGAAATGTAGATACAACACCCAAAAGATCACAATTAACCCTCGTAGATCATCTACCATACTAGAAAAGTTGAAACAAACCCAGAGATCGTTTGAGAGAAGAATTCCAGATTAATCAATTGAGAGGCACTACCTTTTACCCCTTTTAAGGTAATATAAGGATTTATTGGTCAAATAATTTCACTACAGCTAGAGCCCAAAACTAGACAAAACCAAGGCCTCTGCTCCTAAGAGGCTAAATGATAATCAAAGGATATCTCAAACCGGGAAGAACAGGCAAAACACAAGATAAAATGGATGGATAGAGATGTAGCAAATGAATCTAGAACCCACACATTAAACGCCCACAAAATTCAAAAGTAAACGCAATTGCCCACATAAAATCAAAAGAAATCCGAAACCCCAAATACCCATAAAACATCAAAAGAAATCCCAAATACAAATCGCCCACAAAAATTCAGAAACAAATAACAAAAAGAAGAAATATATCATAAAATACATAAAAAAATTTACCAAAAAATCACGTTTCCACAAAAATTGAAAGAAATCCCAAGGCCCAAGTGTCCAAAAATTGAACGGAACGGCAACTTCCTAAAGCTGATGAAAATCCACACAAATACCCAAAATTTCTAACACCCAATGAAATCAAAAGAAACCCAGAAATTAATTGCTACAACATTCAAAAGAATCCCCAAAATTAATGCTACAACAATAAAAGGAGACCCCAAATTTAATTGCTAGGAAGAATCGGAAGAAATCCCAAAGCCCAGTAGCCAACACAAACTCTAGAGACAATAACGATGAGAATATAGCAGGCAAAAATCTGATCAAATTTAGATTTCAAACCAAACCCTAATTAAACAAATCCTAGCCACAGAATATACAAGAAGAAACCCAAACCCTAGCTAAATGAATCCATGGGCACGCTTAACTCACCGCGAAAACTGACAAGAGTTGGCATAAATCCAAGCCAAGCCGCCCGCCAACCTCCAATAGAACCGATCCAGAGCCCTCACAGCAGCAGTTCTCGATGACCCAACAAAGAAAAAACGCTAGAAACCCTAAACAACAGGAAGCAAGAGGCCCACTCTGGTACATACAGAGATTGATAATAAAGGAGAGAGGCATGAATAAAATGAGAAGAAGAACAGGCATCAGAGGAGATGAATGCTTATTTTTATTATCATATTGGGAGAACGAGGGCAAGAAACGTAATGCCCAACAGCCCCTGTAGACTTTTTCTGTGCAACTCTCTGAATAATGTATGCATTCATTGAACACAGACATGCCAAAAGCGCTTCAAACGGTACGTGGGAGCAGGGAATGGGGACCATAGATTGACACCATCTGTATTCAATGCATGCACCCACCCACCTAGACCATGGGGAAAACAAGGTTCGGGAAATTGGTTGAATTTTATTCCATCTTGTTTTTTTTTTCTTTTGGGGTCTGATTTTCCACCAAGGTTCTCCCCCCCTTGACTCTTTTGTCCTCTTCCCCACATAATCTTGATGTTATTTTGTTCAAAGTGCAAGTTGGGGATATGGTGTTAAAATAACTTTTGGGTGCTTTTGATGGTGTAAAGTGCATGTCTTTTTTATAATTGTGATGGGATTGGGAGGATTTCATGGGCTCTGTGCCCTCAATGTGAAAAGCTTGATCCATAAGCGTTGGCCACTGTATCAAGTCCTGTTCCCTGGGAAATCAATTTTTTAATCCTTGGGTTCTGCCTATGACCAATTTTCTAATCCCCTGGGTTCTATGTGACACCATGTTTTTTTCCAACACCTGCTCCGGGGGACCAATTTTATAATCCATACTCCTCTTATGGTGTAGGCCCCCTACCTCAGGGGGCTTGAATCATGATTGAATTGTGAATGTTGATTCATGATTGAATTGTGAATGTTGCCAACTTGGCACATGGGATGGTGTCCTTTGCCCAGAATGAGGCCAAGTTGGGCTTTAAGTGGATAGAGGGTGGCTCCCCTTGCCTGCTTGCCTCCTCTTGATGCTTTATCTTTCTTTTTCATATGCATGTATGCGCGTACCTTTCATTTTTTATGTATATTTATTGGTTTATTTTTCTCTATTTTTTTTTTGAGTTGGAAAAGTCTAAGATCCAAACATAATTCCGTACAGGGTGGATAATGTTATGAGTGAATAGATATGTTAATGATTTTTTGGGGTAGTAGTTTAAAAGTTTTATGAATTTACTGTTTTTTGGTAAATAAAATTTGTTTTTTTTTTTTTAATAAAATTTGATAAGAATTATTTTGAATTGATGTATCGTAGATATTAGTATTTTTTTAACTGAAACAAAAATTTATATTAATTTAAAAGATAGTTGTATTGAAGCTAGCACTACATTTCTCGAGTTCATGGAACTTTCACAAGATACAACATATTTCTAGATTAATAATTATAGACAAAAATTTATCTTCCAAACGAGAGTTTCAAGTATTTCTTCTAGTGGCCTATCTAACATATTGAGATAAAATACAAATTACTCTAAAGAACATTCAAACTTAGTTAGAAGTGGACATTGTTGTGTTCTTCCTGCCCCTTGTCGAAATGAAGGGGACTTGGACCTTCAATCTTCATAGGATCCAAACTCTAATGGACAATTTCATCTTCTGTTATCCCTGCTTGATTTGAATTCTCGATGCCATGATTGTTGGAGGCGAAGGATAGGGAATCCATACGTTGAGAGAGGACCAAAGAACAAAGTTTGTTGCACTCAGTCTCAAATTAGTCAATTCATTGTTTCTGAAGAAGAAGAAGAAGGCTAGTGATATTAGGATTCTTAGTGACATTACACTGTCCAAGCTCAAAAAACTTGAAGGAGAACATCACTAGTGCATTGTTATTGGCCTAGTTGATGTCTCCATGCCTGTGAAGGACCCATCTTACCTCCCTGATGTCATCATTGTCCATGACTGTCCAATCGTCCCTTTCCACTTGGACCCAATCTAGAAACAAACTAAATGGACATAATAAGACAATTGACCAAAAAAATCGAAGCACCGGACCCCAAACTAAGAGGCCAAGATTCAAGCCATAGAAAAAGGAAGCTCAAAATTTAACCCATATTTGTTGCTCCAAAATGCAATATTAGAATTATCACATACATAGAAACCCGCAGAAGAATGCCAAAAATGTCTGGTCGAAACACTATGACAGAAGGAAGTTACCAACATTTGGAAGCCAAACGCGTCTCTGTACCATTGATCACAAACTCTACCCATTGTAAAACTTGTCATGTCCCCTCTAGGAAACCAACAGCCCCACTGTAAAACTCAGTGTGTCCCCTCCAATAAACCAATAGCCCCATCAAAAAACATAGAATTCACATCCAAGTCCCAAACCCAACGAACGTCAAACTGGATTACTAAGTATTTTCCCCAGGGTGGAGCTTTGAGCCAACATTGTCCCATATTTCATGAGAAAACTCATCACGATATGTTGAATAACCGCATGTGAGACTTTCCAAGCCATATGGGATATACGGGGCTTGCCACCTCGCGTCGTCCTTCCATAGTCTCATCCAGTGGTTGATCATTGATGAATGCATATTGGACTTATGTCAATTAATAACCACTAACAAATCGATCTAAGGGATGAAGCAATAGTTTAAATCCCCATTTTTGTTTAGAACTTCAGGACTTAAGGAGGAGGCAAACTTTGCTCAATTATCCACCTCTCTATTCAATTCCCTCTTGATGTGGTAAAAAAACACTTGATCAAAGTGGACTAAGGCCCATTTGATTTGGACGACAATAGATTTTAACTTCTACCCCTAGATTTGATTGAGTAATTATTGTTTTAATAATCAACATTGAGTCCCCAAAAACTGGCAAAGACTTGAAACCTTGATCCTTGGCAATGGAAAGACCACACCACAACAAGTAAGCCTTAGCTAAACCATTTGAGACATTCTCAAGCCCCTGGGCATAATAGACAAGTGTATTCCCTCTGAGATCATAAAGACTCCCCCCACACCTGTCACCCCTTCGCAAATATTGGTTATTAATATTTTTAATTAAAATCATTGATTTCAACAATCCAAAATTATAATTTCCATAAATTTTAATAATAACAAACCTAAAAAAAATTTCCAAATCATAAAATTAATAGTTTTTTATTTATAGATAAATTTGATAAATGGCCACCAAATCTAACTTTCCTTTGCTTAGTTGAAAAAGTTTTTCCACCTTCACAATAATATATAATACCTTCTATCATAATAAAGTATACTTTAATGTGCAGCTGTTCAATTATAAATGTAAGTAAGTTATCGTTGACCTTGGTTAAACAAAATATATATTTGTAATTCTTATCCTTATAAGAGGGTATAGAATATATATTAAGCTTTAGTTCTAAGTGGTACAAGATAATGGTACGTATGTATTTCTCCATGTTCTTTAAAAAATAAACCACATTATATAATTTTCTCAAAGTAAACAAAAATGTGATATATCATATTTTAAAATAATTATAATATATATTTTATTTTAATGTTATATATAATTTTTTAAAATTTTAAAATACTTATATTAGGTATTAGGAAGGAAGAATAACTTTAATAAAAAAATATTACTAACCCTTCTAATTAATAAATTAATCTTATTAATAAAATTTTCTTTGTATTTAAAAGTCAAAAGTTAATATGTATTCATTGTATTATGGTTATGTCATGTCATTTTGGTTAATCGCATTAAAAGTGGCGAGGTGTGTTTACAACCTTATGATAGAGACGTTGTTAAGTTAAGTGTGTCACACATTTGTCACGTGGATAATTTTTACATGTTAATTTTAAAAATATATATACAATAAATATAGTAATTATATATATTATTTAAATATGAATATATACAAAAATAAAAATATCTTCTTATTTATGAAAGAGAAAGATTTGATATATAAATTTAATATAAACGTTAATATATATATATATATAAATATATAAATATATATATATATATATATATAATTTTCATAAAAATAAAATTAATATTATAAGTAAAATATTAAAATATTTTACTTAACTTAAATATTATAGATTATTATCTTCATTTATATTTATGTCTAAATTCATTTTAAATATTCAAAAAAATTACACTTCAAAAAAAATGATCTTTAAATATCTAATAAATTTAAAATTAAAATATTTTTTTATAAATAATGAATAAATTTAAAATTAAAATATTTTTTTTATAAATAATGAATAAATTTAAAATTAAAATATTTTTTTTATAAATAATGAATTATACGAGTTGTAATAGAAAAACAAAAACTTTTAATTAATAAAAATATAATTTTTTTATATATATTTACTAAATATAAATTAAAAATTATGTATACATAGAAAATCAATTTTTTGGGCTTGTGGAAATCTTTTTAACTTAATTTTAAAATTAAATTAATTTTACTTGACAATGTTTATTAGATGGTACATAATATGTCATTTTGTTAATGATTTTGATGCTTTCATTGTGTAAA
>ML795073.1:11804-24641 GCA_009831015.1 Picea engelmannii | reverse complement strand
AAGGATTTTGCATGCACCCACGAAGGAGGAAGGATTACCAGCAATGCAAGAAGAACACCGTGAAGGAAAGAAAGCAGTCACTTGGTTCTGCCAGAAGTGGATGTCTCAACTTCATTGTGTTTTGCTTCCCCTGATGTAATCATATTTCAGAGATAAAGAGCAAGCCGGGTGGCCTATCCCGAGCTTGTCGAGTGGTCAGTAACCTTTTGGGGACCAAAAGGTCTTATTGTTGGGAGGTGTGATCCGAAATCAGATTCAAAAGCCTGTCAGGGCATGAAAAATGCTCAAAAATGAAAGTGCTCGGAATCCGACGAAACCAACACCATTGCGTTCGTCTCGTCTTCCTGATTCTGGTGGTATAATTTTTTTGTCAAACGAAGTCCGTATGGAGAAGATATCGCATTCTGTCCGCCAAGCCAAACAGGCAAAATTTTGGATGCTGACTGTACCTGTCTGTACAGTCCGTACATGACACGTGTCAGTCTGTATAGGACACGTGGCAGGTCCGTACGCTGACACGTGGCAGATTTCGTACAGGACACGTGGCGTCTCCAGAGCATGACACGTGTTAGGTTGATTTGGCATTTTCGGCTCGCAGTTGGACCAATCCCGAAGTGACACGTGTCACCACTGAAAGGGTGACACGTGGCAGGGTGACGTCAGCAGCTGACGTGGCAGGTTGACGCGGCAAGTGACTGGGCATACAGAAAGTGACATGGCAAGGTACTGAAGCTGACATGGCGGATGACATGGACCAATAGATGGTTGACACGTGGCATTCATCGAGTGGATGTAAAGGTGCCACGTGGCCCAATCACGGGCTGCCACGTGGCACCCTGGGTTTAGCCAATGAGGGCTATGTCAAAATTTTTTGTGGCCCGGGGGATTCGAACCCCGGACCTCCTCCACACTTAACGCCTTCACCAAGCTCGGTTGACCAATGCGCCGAAACATGTTGCTTGTTATAAGTGTGAATTTAAAATTATTTAAATTTACGTTTTGTGTTAAGTGGCGGGGGGTGGGGCCGGGGCTTAGCCCCGACTCCCGATTCTTTGCATTTATATATGACCATAGCCTATGTTAAATGGCGCTCGTATGTTCAGCCCTCGGTCACACTATTTACATGTGCCCATACCTTCCAATGGAGCGCGCAGGGTTATGTTAAGCCTGCGGTCTTGTGGTTGCCATGTGACCATGACAAAGGGCGGGCGTGGATACAAAGGGGGCTAGCGCCCAATATAGTTATAAAGTGGGTATTATAACTAAAAATTGGTTTTTTTAGTAATTAATTAAGCCTGTTTTATTGTAATTAGCCCATTTTTAATGTAATTGGGAGTTATTGGGCTTTTTTTAGAGCCTAATTTTTGGGAGGAAGTTGGAGATGAGCAACCAACTTTCCCACTATTTAACCAAGGCCATTTTGAGGCCATGGGGTAAGCTTTTGGAGCTTTTTGACGGTTTTGGAGAGCAGAGATGCTGAGGCAAAGCCAAGTCAAGCCAGTTTGAGGCAGGAAAGTTGTTGAGGAGGAGATGTTGTCGGACGATTTCTGAGAGCTTCAGACATCTGTTTCGCGTGCCGTAAGTTGTGCAAGATTCTAGAGATCTGGGCGAACATGACCAGATCAGTCTGGAAGCCATTCGGCATTGTAAAGATGTACTATTAATTTTTCGAACATAAATAAAGAAGCCTCCCTCACAGAGAAAAGGCCCGGAGACGTAGGCAAAGTTGTGCCGAACTCCGTTATCAACCTGTGCATTATGGTTTGTTGTTTTTCATTGTCTTTCAGGTCTACAAATATGTTAATGGTTGTGTAATTCATTTTCTTTTCTCGCTCTTTCGTTAAGTTTCCCAATGGTCAATTAATGCATGCAAATAAAACTCAACCATAAGTCATTTCGAAAAATCCTGACGGATCAAGTCTCTCCAAAACCGTCCAAAAGCTGTCTAAAAGCTCATTGGTGCCTCATTTCCATGTTAATGTGAAATTCATGCAAGTGAAGGAGAATAAGATAAAACATTTGTTGATGTTAAAACCCCATTGACCATGAACATATTTGGAAATGGATTTAGTGGTAAAAAAATTATGTTTGTGGACTTCTTACCTTTGTGAAGGGATAACAATGAAGGATTGTGGCAAAAATTTTGTTCTAAGTGCACTTATAGGACATCTCCTCACTCTAGAAATTTGGCTAGCAATGTGTAGGATTCCATTCAAGGAGGTTGGCAATGTGTGGGATTACATTTGAGGAGGCTAGCAACAAGGTCTTTATTTAGCGAGTAATATAGAAGGTATCGATTAATTATTGTAGTATTGTCTCTCACTAAGTTATGGAGTTATTATGGATCTCACCACACTTCACTAGTAGGCTAGTAGTCATGTTAGTTATGTTTCTTTCTGTCATATCAACATGACTAGTGTGTAGGCCAGAGAGGTTTTATGTGTTAACTACTGGAGTTTTTGTGTAAAAGTGCATAGATTTGAGAAGCTCTTATCACCCTCTTATCACATCATAACCTCGAGTTGGAGGTGGCATTTGAGTGGGAATTCCTATAAATTGGATAATGAAACTGATGTTGGCAACCATTTTCTATTGTTCCTCTTCATTTTAATATGAATATTTCTCTAAGTCTATGAACTTGTGTGTTTGTTTCCATTTTTGGACCTAGTTGTTATGGATAGGAATTTTTTCATGGCTTGAGCATCCTAGCTTAAAATTGTGCTTAAAATTGATTGAATTTTTAGTTTAATCCACATGGAAATTAAATGGGCATGCAGTTGAGTGAGTTAACAACATAAAGAAATTAAAAAAAGAAAACAAACAAACAAAATTCCACCAAGTGAAGGTGTGAGCACAATTAAATCATATCATAGTGCAATTTAAGCACCATGGTCTTTGGGGGAAGAAACCATATTGTTAACGGTCCATTGGTGCATGATAACAAAGTTTTCTAAAAAGAAACCATCAATTATTGGATGATTTGTTATACCCAAAAAAGTTTATCATCTGATCCAATTGTTGGGTTGAGAATACAATAAGAACACAATATGCAAAGATATCATGAGATACATTATTGAAAGTAAAGTATTGCAATGAAAACCAAATTCTACTAATGAATCAAATGGTGAAAAACAATGTAAGGTGCATAGCAATACAAAGTACCTAGAATGGTGGTAGCTTATCTCTAAGAAGAGATGTGACATGTAATCTCATTCACAAAAATCCCATAATAAGAAGTTTGATATTGATGCAGGAGCATAGACTTAAATTATGTGAGTTCCATGGATTTTGAAAGTCAAAGTCAATTTCTTTTTTTTCTAAAGAGAGTGGGTTCTCTTAATTCATTTTATTTGTATTTAGATGAGGTTGAATAAATCTGTAAAAGGATCTTGAATCCTGAATAATGTAACAACTGTAGGTTAATAGAGATTTTAAGTAGAAATCATAGGATCTAGATTTCCTAGATGACTCGATCCAGATTTCATGGATCTAAGAAACTGAATAAAATTTGTATTTAAGTGAAATTGTAAACCTCGAATAGATAGACACAGAGGGTAGAGAGAGATAGAGACAGAGAGTTTGCAAATAGGAAACGGGGGTTAGTTGCAGAAGTTCAATTAATGAAGTAAAACCTCTTTTTATTTATACAACTCCGTGTGGATAAACCCTTGTATGGAAATTTGTCTACTGTGTGCATGAACAGAAGGAAATCATATTGAATTGCCCATAAATCATATGTGTGCAGACCCTGGAAGACGACTGTGTAAACTCATGAGTTATTACAAGTTACATGCATTTACATTGATTTTATGTCTAATTTACGAATCTATGGTTATATCCTCTGTTGAGAGTCACTGTAGGGAATTTGTATAAATTATATGCAAGTTCCAATGGATCGATAGTTAATATTCATTTCAGAAAAGTAAAGTGTGCAGAGTTTAATGAAAGTTTCATTCTTCGTAAGGACTATCCAATATAAATTTGACTTGGGTTGAAGTTCGATAATAAGGATCCAACGTTCGTGGTTCAATATAGAGAAGTTAAAAGAGTGTGGTGGAACTTCAAAATAGTTTTTCCTTTGGTGACAGTTTGCTAAAATTAGAGGACCTGTATTTTCAATTTCATTGACACCCTTGCACCATATATACATTTTATAACAATGTAAAAAATACTAAGAAATAGAAACCCTAAAATTCAAGAACCATAACCCTAGCATGATTAGGGTTGATCGGGAATGTTGAGTTGGACGAATATGAATTGTTTGGGTAAGCAAAAAAAAAAACTTGTTGGGATCATAACCTTTCTCTTGGTGCTCCATTGTGGGTCTCCCTTAACTCATTGGAACTAACATTAGTACTTTGAGTTGGTTTCTCGACCATTTGGGCATGATTTCCTCAAAAAAAGTGTGGGAAGGTCCAAAAATATGCACAGAAAAATCATAACTCCCCAAACTCCTATTATTAGGACCATTTTTTAGATGGCCTTCAATGACCATATGGATCAATGCTTTCCCATTGAATAGAAATAGTCCCCATCACATCAAGTTCATGTACACGATGATGAACTTTTGTGAGATTTGGTTTCTAGTAAAACATTTTCCTTAGTGAAGAAGTTACTCTACTTTGACAAACCGATAGAGTTGGATGTTTTGCTAGTTGGTGTTATTCACCTTGGTGTCCATGATCCAATCCATTTAGCTTGCTTGATGAAATCAAGGTGAGATATATAGTATCCAAGTTATTTGTCACCTTTAAGGTGTCCAATAGAGGTGGAAAGTATGGTCAAAATAGCTCCACATTAAAGATAAGCTATAAGTTGAGGAAGGCTGCAAGATTCAATTCAAAAGAATTTTCATCCCTTAAATTAGTGACAGTATAAGGCCCATATCAAAGTGATCAAAGCTTCTTTTTTGGGCCTGTGGGTCACTCTTTCTACAATTTTATCCATACCATGTCACCAACCTGGAACTTGTATGGAACTTGATGTTGCTCATGTCGATGCACGTACAATGCTTCTTCTTGATTGCAAGTTTAGTGATGGCACATGTAGTTCATATATAAATATTTTTACATCCTATTAAATCTTTTGCAACATTACCACTATCTTCTCTAGATCGAAATTCGCTAGAACCAACTATAGTGTTCCTTGCAAATCATCTTCTCACAATCTCCTGAAGGAACACAAAGATGGCCTAGTTGGAACATAATTCCATCTTGGAGGTGAAAGTTTCAATTTTTTTTACTAGCACCAATGTTTATTACATAGTAGAGAAGTTAGGATCATTGTCATATAGTTGGGGCCACTTTGAAGTCTCATGTCTAAAAAAATTGAGGATTGTGCTTAGTGTCACAACTGGAGGTTGGATGAGACATAGTCTTGTCTTTACCTTTGTGCAAGGTCATATATCGTGTGTACATGTATTCAACATTTCCAATAGGTAAATACTTCTCCTTAAGGACATTGATGAATCCCCCTTAAGTGGGTTATGTTGCATACAATTCAGAATCTCTGACAGGTTGCACACAATAAGTATTCGTTTGACCCGGGGAACAAAAATTTAGAAGTGTTAAAGTAATCTTCTCTCTATTGAAAAAGATGTGAACAGATAAATAACCCTCTAATAGAGTTAACAATCTATCCAAAGATTTTGCACCTATCTTACCTTCAAACAAAGGGATATCAAAGTTAACTTGCACCTTGAAGGGTGGCATTCCTCTAAAATGTGTACTTGTCGAAGGTGCCTCTTTTGTTGAAGGATTTGGGAGAAATAGTCCATCATCTCATTCCTTTATTTCTCAAGGGATTCTTGGAGAAAAAATTGATAGGATCTCATGCTCCATCATCTTTCTTTTCTTTTATTTCCATGACATACTTGGGTTAGTGAGGGGAGTCTTCATCGAACTCAATTATTTCAAGGTCCAAATCCCTTGATCTTAACCTTGTTAGGGACATGTTGATCCATTTTCATGTTGTAACCTTTCATTTTATGCTAAGTATTACTATTCAGAAGAACCCTCCTTTCGTCCCAATCCATAATCTTCCCCACCTCATATAAGTCTCACAGTTCCATATTACTTCTTGGAAGAAATCATATGTTTTCAACACTTGGTCATTTTTATGATTTCTGCCATGTGGAGATTCCTTCCCATGCCAAGATTCCTTCTCACGTGGAGATTCCTCCCATCGAGTCTTTTCTCTATGCTCCGTGTACCCATTATTTTGCATGATTCGACACTTAGATTATTTTTCAACTTTTTGTCTCATGTGGAGAATTCAATACATACCTTTTCCTCTACACTTTCACAATCCCCATTTTTCTCTCTACACTTCCACAATCCCAATTTTGATCCAACACTTAGCCTTTTTTCTAACATCTCGCACTCCTATCTTCTACAATACTTCATACTTAGTCATTTTTTCAACTTCATCCACCTCCACATTATCCTATTTCTCCACATCTTTTCTTCACATTACTTGTACCTCTCTTCCTATCTATTGTAGAGTCCTATACTTAGTCGGTTTTGATTCACATATCACGTGGATAACTTTACATTAACCCATTTATCTGCATGACTCTACCTTCGCATGACAAAATCTCCACAAGACTTGTCTCTTTGTCTCCTTCATACACCACGAGTCCCATGCTTAGTGTATTTTCGCATTGGACAACAATTCATCATTTTTGAGGAAATTATGGTTCATTAATAAGGTTCTGACTCACAAAGAAAAATACGGTTGTCAACAGTAAAGGAGGATTAATTATCTCAATTTCCCATAGAGCACTTTCTTATCAAGGATAATTTGCATTATGGTTCGCATGTATTCCTAAAGAAATTGTACATGTTGAAGGGATATCTCATTAAGGATTATTTATGCATTTATCCTTTAAACATTTGAAGATCTGTAGCGCATATTGATAACATTCACGTATACTAAAGCATATTGAAAGAAGTGGGAAATATGGTAGCTAGAAGAATAAAGGAACCATTTTGTGAAGACACTGTCAATTCTCTCCCTCATCAGAACAAATATTTCCATTAGTTGACTACATATAAGTGGTACTCAAGCCCCCCCTCCCCGAGAAAAAAGATTTCTAGTAATATTTGGACAATTGGTCTAGTAAAGGACAATTGTATGCTTGAAGATTTCAACTTCAAAGAAACAGTTTGTTTGTGTGCAAGCAAATTCAACTCAAAGAACAAGTTGATTCAAGTTCTTGTAGAAGGAAAGAACCATGTTCTCCTGACTCCAAATATATTCAGAAGAACACTTTGATTTCCTACCTCAAAAAATTCTCCTGGCTTTTGGAAGATGATTCCTTTATAGATTCACAGGGTGTTGGTATGAACTTGTTAAAGGATTTCTTGGAATCATCTGCTACAATATCCGTTGATACTACTCAAGTTGATATTAACCTACTATCTGAGCCATATTGTGATTTCTCTTGAATTTTCTTACGACTAATGGGACAAGAATCCACATTCTATATTCCAAGGTTTGTCTTATATGTGATATATTTCTCCTTTTGAAAGGAAGTAATATTTGATTGGGCTGAGATTATCTCAAATGAGATCTCTTATCAACTCTCCAAATATATGAAGAGAAAGAGGTTTTTCGTGACCTCCCATTTGGTATTGGTTGTCGCATATTGTAATGTATTTGAAGGATTACCCTCAAGGGGTAATGTTGATGTTGAAAATGATCTTGCTCAATTATGGTATCCTATATTGTGGAAACACAAAGCACCCTTCCATTTTTGTCTGGTTCAAGACAAATTTGTCAAATATTTTCAATACATCCTTACTGGAACACTACCAGTGAGATTTTCACATGAAGCTTTAGATTTTCTTAAAGGAAAAGGAAATTGTGTCTATAAAGAGAAATCTACATACATCGGACTATATGGGTTAGAAGGAAGACCATTGCTTCTTCCCAGTTTTGTTAGTGATAGATATTTTGTTGTTGAAGTGTGTAGACAGTACAGATCATGGTCTTAATTCTTTGATAAAAAGAGGGAACGACAATTCATTTCTATACCTTTCCATGTTGCCAACATTTTAGTCAATGGATTAACCCATTTGACACAAATATATGAATTATTGAATTCATTCCATTTGAATGAAGTTGAAGCTTGCAATGGTTCCAACCATGAAGGAATATTTTCTTCTCACTTATCTTCAATTGGTTATGGTGATATTTTCACAAGAATAATACAAAATATGGAGGAAGTTGATGGCAATGGTCCAAATACCAACAAATAAATTTTCATAAAAGATGAACAGATGTGTGATGATAACTTGGTTACACACGCCATTTCAAACACCCAAGTCAAAAAGATAGAATCCAAGAGGGAGCATCAACAAAGCAAATCAAAGCAAAGAGGTAGAACAAAGACTAGCGCTCACACTGGCTCTACTTTCCTCCCACACAAGAGTTCCTCCTCTACTCAATGAGGCCAAGAGCCTAATATGGGTAAAGGAGAGAGTAATGAAAGGTATGCAGGAGGAGATGATGAAGATGACCCCCCTCATTTAAATATTGAGAAACCACACATTGTTACATAGACTAAAAGAAAAAGGAGTACTAGAAACAAGAGTACTCGGAGTTCTAAGGACCCAATGAATGATGTTGTTGAAATGGAGGTTGATGCTAACAATGTACCTAAATGGGTTGCATTATAGATTGCAAAGAACCAACATATAGCAGAAGAATTGTCTCGAGAGGAACTAATTTTGTTTGAAGAACAATCGTTGACCTTACACAATACCAGAGACAATAAAGAGGAAAAGAAAGTGCAAACTTAAAGAGTTCATGTTAAAAATAAGAAGGTTATCGAAAGACGAAATTCAGAGGTAGATGTCTTTGGTGTCATACCCTTTTAAATTCTTAATTTGCACTTAACTATTGGAGATGCTCTAGCTCAGTCCATTTATGGGCAAGAACTTGAAAATATTAAATTGGAAAGGAGAGTAACCGAACTAGAAGACACCCTTAGTCCTAAGCCATTGTTTGTTGAATCATTATCCATCATTGCTCAAGATATAGTCCCACAAGGCACATGAGACACAACATCTAGAGTTAGGAAAGCTGCCCAATTGTTAAGTGGCATAAGGATGTGTGTCGCAGAAAAAATAAATTAACGGTTCAATATAATTTTAGAGGCATGGGAAGTCAACACTAGCTTGAGGAATTTGGCACAAAGAATTGCTTCTTTTATGGAATATCTACAACAAGATTTAGAAAATGATGATTTTTTATATAAAAATGCTCTAAGTACATTTGTGGCACAAGTGAAAAGTATGAGTGACTTCACTAGGAAACAAGTACAAGACTTTCCCTCAGATAATAGAATAAAGCAAGTAAAGGGTGGATGGTTGGAAATAATAGAAATCTTGTGGGAATTGATTTCAAATTGTAAAAAGGTTGATGAAAAAAGAAATGATTCGTTTTTTAAATCACCTGAAATAATTAAGAAACTTGAGGGCCCACAATTGATTAGAGAATTCAAGTTATTAACCAAGGAGCAATTGGAAACATAGTATAACATACTCAAAACTTCGTGGGCTAATGAGTTTGATAATCTCATTAACTTTCCAGAGGATGAGATTTTGTGAATGATAATGAAGACCATCTGTCATCAATTCAATAATTACACTTTAAGTTTAAAGAAATTCAAGATGAGATATTCTCGATCAACATGAAGTCGAACATAACAATCCCACCTTTAAAAGAGTATATTGAAGAGTGGCTCAAGAGTTTGTTGAAACAAATAATTGATCCAAGTAGTTGAACTGAGAGGAATCAAGTTCCAGTTATATATATGAAGGCTCAACAAAGAGAAAAGGGGATATCCATCCATCATTCCACTTTCATTTGTGAGTACACTAATTTTCAAAGTGTTTCCCTTCTTTCTCCCCAATTTGTGATCATCAAGCTTCATTGGTTTATTGTTTACTAGTAAAGTTGATCCCTAACTTCTTTTCTCTTTCTCTTCCAGGTCTGTTGCTATATTTGGTCCACGGGAGCCCCATCCTAGTCCATTTGGATAGACACATTCATTTTATTGTTTAAGTATAAAGAATATTATGTTATGTTGTAGGCAACCATTTTATTTGAACTTGAACAATCTATGTGTAATATTCTTTTAAAGACTCTCGGAGAGAGGTATTCCAAGAATTCACAACTTTTGAGATTTTTGACTTTTATATAAGCGCGAGGTCTCGAGTATGTTTCTCCTATGCATCTTATGATATTAAATGAATGAAATCATTTAAAACCCTCTTTTTTTGGACCACCAATATATTTTTTGTCTTACAAGTCTTGCTTTGAATATTTTTGCTCGTTGCTCAAATGAACGGATTTGATGGAATGGTTGTAGTTATCATGTATATTTCAATTAAGGATGTTATTTTTCTGCTATAACTTATCTGTTATCCTTTCAGTTATTTTACCACTTGGTCCACTCACAAGTGTATATAATATGAATGTTTAAGTTTATTGTTTGAATAAGTATATTGAAAATTTGAGTGAGCAATATGATTACCACCATACAAAAACAAAGAGGGGATCTTAATAACTTCTTTATAAGAATGCCCTACAAGGTTGACTCTTGTCCTTAACATGAAAATAGATCAACATGACATCTACACAAAAAAATAAAGAGCGAACTTCTATGTTACCACTAATCTTGATCATTAGGTTGAGAACAAAATGAGAGAACATAATATTACAAAGATAACAAAAAATACAATATTGAAAATCGAATAATATAGTGAAAACCAAATTCTATTAATGAATAAAATGGGGAAAAACACTACAACAAACATAGCAATACAAAGTGATTAGAATGGTACTAAATTATGTAAGAGAAGAGACGTGACAACTGTCCTCATCCACAAAAATCCCATAATAAGATGTTGAAATTACATTTCAAAATGATGCCAAAAATACCTAAGAAGTAGAAACCTAAAACGCAAGATTCATAATCGTAGCATGATTAGGGTTGAGTGGGAACACTAAGTTGGATGAATTTGAGTTGTCCAAAAAGTAAGGGATCCTTGTTGGGATCATAACTTTTCACTTGGTGTTTTGTTTTAGGTCTTGTTTAGCTTGTTGGAAAGAACATTAGCAGAGCATTGAGTCGGGTCCCTAGTAGTTGGGCATAACTACCTTAAAAAATGCATGAGAAGGCTAAAAAAAATACACTAGAAAATCAGGACCCAAAAATTGCTAGTATCAAGACTATTTTTGAGCAAGGATGATTTTTAGGATGGAAATTTATATTAAAATGTAGAAACCTGGGCTAATCTTACTAGTCCTTAATATGCAAAATGTGAATCTTTGGCGATAGATTTGTAAAAATATTCAAATTTCTAAGGATTTAATATAGTTTCTATAAACTTTTGGCGATTTTTAAGGTAAAATAATTTTATTCTATGGAATTTGGGCAAATCATTTTTAGAAAAAATGGAAATTGGAGAATCGTTTTTGTGGAAAAACCATGGATAATTAGCCCATTTGCAAAATTTAGCCCCTAAAATCATCTATGTTTTTGAGATGACCCTTGATGACCAACTAAATCATCATGGTTGAATGAAATACATTAGGGGATGAAGGTAAAAAAAATATTGTTTCTAAAAAGAATATGCCAATTGATAAAGAGAAGGTAGTGGTTGTAGGTAGAAATCTATGAACATTGTCATTAAAAGGAGTATGATAGTATAGAGGAAGAAAGTGTTGGTTGAGGGAAAATTAGTTCTTGATAGAAAGGTGTCTTTCATGGTTGTTACATACTCGGTCAAATTTTGCTAGAACTACAACTGCAATAGAGAATTATTTATTTGAGTTTTGCGAATTCATAAACACATTTGATGGAAGTTGTGTAGACAAACCCAATGATAGATGTGTAGTTCAACTAGTGAAGTCACTTCCCTAGAACTTGAGGGTGGTCCTTGGTAAGGGTTTTCCTTATATCTTCTTTTTGAAAATTGCCACTACAAGGATGAGCTCAAGTTAAAACTTGGCTAAGTATGAGATGTTTAGGAAATTGACGTTCACAAGAATAACAACCTAGAGAGAGGCCCCAAGCTCTAAGTAAGTTGAACCTAAACATCATAAAGTTTACTAGGTAGTTTAGTTCAAGAATTGAACAATTAGGAGGATATATAGAATCCCAGACATTTAAAATCCTAAAAATGTAAGACAACAAACTTCAATAAGTGTCAAGGGTCCAAAAAGGCGGTAGTCTAAATGTTCTACGAGATGACTCTTTTCCGGTGATATTTTCTAGGGATAATTGCCCAAAATCGAGCGAGAAATTGTTAGATCAACAGATTTGAGTGATTATTTCTATATCATCCGAGTTCCCCATGGGTTTTTCAACATGTTGAATCCATTTATTCATTCATAAAATGATTTTAAACAACGAAAAAATAGTGATTTCGTGCAAATTTATATCACCGGGTTCCGACGAAAAAAGCCATTTTGTAGAACAATTAGACAACATCATTAAAAAAATAGGTTCCTAGGAACTCATGGACCAAAAGGTAGCTAAAAATATCAAACATGGTAGGAACCGAACCAATCAAACTTTAGCTAAGTGTCAAGTGCTCAAGAGACTAGACTTTCAAAAAAGTACACAAAGTTCCAAGAAATGTGGGCTTTGAGAAAATGGAGAAAATTGAAGAAGTGTCTAGTGGTAAAAAAATAACGAGCTAGGGAGGCAATACATTAAAAATGACCCAAAGTTTTGAGCAAGGCGATCTCTAACCAAGTGAATAAAATGACTAATTAGTATTTGATGCTTAAGAAATAATTGCTTGTGAGTCTAAACTTTTA
>ML795073.1:0-11375 GCA_009831015.1 Picea engelmannii | reverse complement strand
GTGTGTGCTTTATTTTTAGGATAGCATTCGAATAAAGACTAGACGCTTGCCCGCACATACTGTGTATCAGCTCGAAGTATACCAACCCTGGTTTGACAATTTAGTGATTCAGGACACTTAAAAGCTACAATTTAGCAGCCTGACATTGATCTTGAAAACATATCTATAAGTCGTACCCAATGATGCGATGTCCATAAACTTCATTTTTGTTTGAATGTATCTATGCAGAAAACCATGGTATTTGAGCACCAGATGTCATTCAGAGTATTTGATACCCAATATGGTGCACAGGGTATGGAAAATATTGGTGAAATATGGTATTGTCTGGTCCCTTTCCTGACGCAGGGTGGTCCATCTTATGTACTAGTCCTCGTAGCTTCCAACAGGGTAGTATTGTTCTTTAATGGAATCTCTAAAGGAATCCCTTGTGGGGGCGACCACAAATATTGCAGATTCTTGTATGGACCTTTGCTCAGAGTAAGTATCCCACCAATCCTTAACATGGAGGATGGCCTTGAGGAGTGCAAAAGTAATATTTTCCCTATCGGAAAAATTGTGGACTAAAAAATACCCTTCAAGCAAATTCAACCATTTATCTACAGCATCTGCGTCTATCAGTCCTTCAAATAATGCAATAACAAAATTTAATTGTACATTGAAGGGGGTTGCATGGTCGCTTGATGAAGATGTGTCTCATGTGGGCAGCCACCGAAGGATCTGTGCAAAGTTGTCCATCATTTTGTTCCTTTGTCGCGCAAGGGATTCCTTAAGTAATAGTTTAAAAGGATATTTTTCTCCATCATCTTTCTTCTCATCCCTCATGAGTTGTGTTCAAGCCCGATGCGGCCAATCTTGTAAAGGCTCAACTGGTTTCCCAACTTCTTGTACCCAGATCTTGTCGGGGGCATGCATGAAGAAAAATAAATGAAGAGCAAACTGCTTTGATACCAATGATCCAGATTTATGAGCAGAACAAAATAAATAACAGACTAAATACAATAACACAGCGATACAGAGAACAACAACAGATATCCAGTGAACAATAACTTATATTGAATAAATGAAATAGGCTGAAACTGTAAAGTTGCAGAACTAAAAACAACTTGCTCAAATGGTGGTAGCTATCTTTGAGAAGAGATGTGGCTGCTATGCATATCCATATGAGCAGAATGATTACAATGAGGCTCCAGAGGCCTTTTTAACATTACTCATGAATGCCAAAACCCTAGACATCCAAAAACCTAACCCTAGGAGATAAAACGCCAAAATTTATGTGGGCCTCGATGGGTAAGTTGGTACCTCAACTTCCTGGGGTCATAACTTTTGCATACGACCTTTGTTTTAGGCGTGTGATAGCCCATTGGAAAGGTCTTTTCTAGAACTACACATTATGTTTTCAAACTATGACTTTGTTTATATTTTAATTGTGGCAAGCCACAAAAAACATTGTTTAGGGCCCCAAAACGGCCCTGGAAGTACAAAAAGATGTACTGACATGAAAACTTCCAAAATAAGCTAGTTGGATTAGGTGGGAGGCCGTCATTCTCCACCTAGAAGTTGTGTAGGGCTTCAGACAACCCAGAAAGAGTAGAACCCACAAGTACAAAGAATTACAGAAGAACGTGTTAAACTAAAACTGTCAAAAGAAGCCAGTTGGAATAGGTGGGTGGCCTCCAATATACACCTAGATCATTTGGGTTCCTTCTATAATTTTAGTCTTCCAAAAAATTATTTCTTCAGCATCAAATTCTAATTAGTCATTTTTCTTCACTTGGTTAAATATTTTCACTCACCTTGCTCAAAACTTTGGATCATTTTTGAAAACCTTGCTTCCCTAACTTGTTATTTTTTACCATGAAATATTTCATCAATTTTTCATAAAATATAACTATTTGAATACAATAAAATAAATAACATATTTTCAACTATTACCTAAAATGACAAAACAAATCACGAAAATGGATGAAGATATTAAGTTTTCAAGAAAAAGGGATGTAACTTATATGTTTTTGTTTGTAAATTATCTTGTCAAAATTTTTGTATTTGAAGTATTTAAAATGTACAAATAAGAAAATGTTATATAAGAGTAAATTAAGTTGATTTGATAAAAAATTGGATTTTTTAGAAGTCTAGTCTCTAAGCACATAAATTATGAGCAGCACTCATTTAACCAATTTTCTTCACTTTTTTTTGTGACTTTGGGTTCTTTTTAAAAGTTTATTCTTCCAGACAATTATTTCTTAAGCATCAAATACCAATTATTTCTTAAGCATCAAATACTAATTAATCATTTTTCTTGACTTGGTTAAAGCTCGTCGCTCACCTTGTTGGAAACTTGGGTCATTTTCGAAAATCTTGCCTCCCTAGCTTATTACTTTTGAACACAATATACTTTGTAAATTTTCTTCATAAAATATAACTATTTGAATACAATAGAATTCAAATATGAATACAATAGAATTCAAATATTAAATAACATATTATCAACTATTACTTTAATGACAAAAAACAGAAAGAAAATGGATGAAGATATTAAGTTTTCAATGTGTTGATTCAAGAAAAACTCTCCCAGACAATAAAGGGGAGAGTTTCTTAATAACAAATCTTAATTAGACTCATTCTCATTTGGAATAGCAACCTCCAACCGGAATGTCGGCCCATTTTGTCACTCAAAAAAATTTGATGAAAATAAAATTAAAAATCAAATAAAATACTACAAATTATAATAAAATAAAAGAATTTAAAAATTAGTGTAACTTATCCTAACTAGGAGCATTAAAAAAATATTTAATACAGGAGCAAATAATGGATTATTGAATCTTAAGAAGGAATTCATTAAAAAATATTTAATACAGGAACAAATAATGGATTATTGAATCTTAATAAAGAATTCATTATCTCGGTAATTTACATGATTTCAAATGCATTAGATGTTTTCTTTTTAAACAGAAAATTATTTAAAAAAAAAGATTTTAATACATTTTCATACTTGAATAGTGACCAATCAAAAAACTTAATCATAATAATCTTGTAACACAGAAAAAAAAATTCATATAAATAGAAAGAATATTACAACTTAATTCATCTATAAAATATAATAGAAAAATCTCTTACACTAAACCATGAATGCCTTCAAAAAAGTAATCAATCTTTTTCTTTTATTCAACTTGATAGGAATATTCAAGCAAAGTTCAAGATTTTTATGGCCCCCATCCTAAGGAGGAGCTCACCTTATATTCAAAAAAATAAGGACATCTTTCCAAATCTTTTAGTTACACCTAATTTTCCCAAACAAGATATCTGGTTACTTTTCTATTACATGAACATAAGTTTATGTTTTTGACTTATCGTCGTGTTCCTTAAAACACAATTCCCATTTATTGTGATATCCATCATGCGTGAAATAAGCGGATGGCTCAAATTATCAAAGCTCAACTCGCATTGATAAATTTTGTTGGTGATAGGGTGGCTTTTCTTTTCTAATTTTGAAAATAAACAAGAAATCATTTGGGAACACTCTGAAGGTACCATTGCGAGTTCCTTAAGGGCATTGCTATCAAACATGTTAATCTAAGAAATTTTCTTTGCGTTGGCATCTCTTCATTGTTTTAAAATTTCAACACACAACTGGATTGAAGCAACCTACCCAATCTTTTCAACAGTTGGCATATCAAAGTCATTAATAATATTAATGAAAAAAATTCATAGTTTAGAACACCATTTATTGGCATCACCAATCCAATCACATGCATGTGAACAAGCATTAGACCGAGAATTTAGTAATATTTGAGTATGATACTTCTCTTTGTTAGACATCCTTGGAATACACTCAGGTGCTTGTGCATTTTTCTTTTCTCAACCCCTAATTTTAACAAAGGATACTTGAGTAGCCATGTTTTCTTCTAACTAAAATTCTACCCGATTAGACAATTTGAGTAAATCTTGATGATATTGTTGAATCTTTTTAAGCTTTCTATAAAAATTCTCTTGAACATCCTTGAGATTAGAATTGAAAGAAAGTGCTTCAGACTTGAAAAATTCTAGATAATCTTTTTCAACTTTGAGTCTTTTTACTTGTTCCTCCAATGTTACCTACTTTTGATGATGCTCAAAATTCTCCCTTAAATGCGATTCTCGGTTTTCATGAATGACATAGACTTCCCTCAAATGTTATTCTTTTAATTTCTCTATTGCTTGCTTGTGTGGATCCTCGAAAGTAACTATTTGCACCCTGTGTTATTCAACTAACTAGCTAATCTTTTGCTATTGATTTTCCTCAATCGAGGTCTTTTTTTGCCTTAGCCTTTCTTCAATAAATTCCACCTGTGCCATTTGTTTATACAACTCATTTGAGATTTCATTAACTGTCATGCATTTTCATTACCAAAAGCTCCCAAAGCCGAAATTGCTTCTTTTGCAATTTGTTTGGGTTTTGAACTAGCTACATCCCAAACCATAACATGTTTTGGTGTTTCCACGTCAAGAGTTCCCAGTCTCCTCTTTTTAGGTCTCCCTTTAATAATTCCTTTTTGGAACTATTGAAGAAGTAGTCTCCAAGAGATACAACAATTTCCTTCACAGGTTCTAATTTATCAAGGTCAATTGTTGTAGGAAGAAGTTCTCCAATTAAGTAGCAATTGGCATACCTGGAAAATCAACCTAAGAAATATTCATAGTAATACTTTGATCAAGATTATGTTCCTTCCTGGTTTCTTCTTTGAGCTTGGACCTCTTTAAGTCTTCAACTTTTTCTTCTTCTTCTTTCCTTTGAACAACTTCCATTCTAACTTACTCAGTTCTTAATTTTTCATGTTCAAGCCTTTTAATTTGCTCCTTGGCTTCCCTTAATCATCGATCTTCTTCTTCTTTTAGAATCTTAGCTCGTTCTTCTTTTCTTTATTCTTCATATTTCATTTATCGGGATGAATTTTCATTCTTGATGTTTCCTTTATCCATATTTCTTTTCTTTTCTTCTTCTGCCAACCTCTATTTTTCTGCCACTGTTCTTTTCCTTCTTTCTTCTTGGAAGGATAATATTTTTTCCCTTTCCTAATTGTCTTCAATATTTCTAATTTTTTTTAGCACCTTGGAATATAAGTGATCCAAGTGGATATTGGTGGCCACCCACCTATTCCAACTGGCTCCTTTTGACAGTTTTTAGTTCAACAAGTTTCTCTGTAATGATGGCATTTCTTTGTAATTGTGGGTTCTGCACTTCCGATGCTATCATGAATCCCTACACAGCATCCAAGTGGATATTGGTGGCCGCCCACTTATTCCAACTAGCTTATTTTGGAAGTTTTCATGTCAATACATCTTTATGTACTTTCAGGGTCGTTTTGGGGCCCTAAACCATGTTTTTTTTTGGCTTGCCACAGCCAAACTATAGACAGAGTCAAAGTTTGATGACATAATGTGTAGTTCTCAAAAATACCTTTCCAACGAGCTATCACACACCTAAAATAGAGGTTGTATGCAAAGTTACGACCCTGGGAAGTTGAAGTACCAACTTACCCATCGAGGGCCACATAAATTTTGGCATTTAATCTCCTAGGGTTAGGTTTTTGGATGTCTAGGGTTTTGGCATTCATGAGTAATGTTAAAAAAGCCTCTGGAGCCTCATTGTAATCATTCTGCTCAGTTGGATTCACATAGAAACCACATATCTTCTCAGAGATAGCTACCACCATTCGAGCAAGTTGTTTTCAGTTCTGCAATTTTACAGTTTCAATCTATTTTATTTATTCAATAGAATTTATTTTTCACTGGATATCTGTTGTTGTTCTCTGTATCTCTGTGTTATTGCATTCAGTCTGTTATTCATTTCATTCCTCTCATAAATATGGATCAATAGTATCAGAGCGAACTGCTCTTCATTTATTTTTCTTCGTGCATGTGCCCAACGAGATATGGGTACAAGAAGTTGGGACTCGAACCAGTCGAGCCTTTGCAAGATTAACCACACTGAGCCCAACAACAACTTATGGGGGATGAGAAGAAAGATGATGGAGCAGGAGATTCTTTTAAATTGTTGCTCGAGGAATCCCTCGTGCGACAAAGGAACGAAATGATGGACAAATCTGCACAGATCCTTCGACAGGTTCCCACAGGAGATGCGTCTTCATCAAGCGGCCATGAAATCCCCTTCAAGGTACAAGTAAATTTTGATATTCCATTATTTGAAGGACTGATAGATGCAGATGATGTAGATAAATGGTTGAATTTGCTCGAAGGGTATTTTTCGGTCCACAATTTTTCCGATAGGGAAAATATTATTTTTTTACTCCTCAAGCTCGTCCCCCATGTTAAGGATCAGTGGGATACTTACTCTGAGCAAAGGGCCATAGAGGAATCTGCAATATTTACGGTCGCCCCCACATGGGATTTCTTTAGGGATGTCATTAAAGAACAATACTACCATGTTGGAAGCTACGAGGACTAGTACAAAAGATGGACCAAACTGCGTCAAGAAAGGGACCAGATAGTACCAGATTTCACCAATATTTTCCATACTGTGCACACCAAATTGGGTATCAAATACCTTGAACGACATCTGGTGCTCAAATACCGAGGTTGTATAGATAGATACATTCAAACAAAAATGGAGTTTCTGGACATTGCATCACTAGGTGCGGATTATAGATATGTTGTCAAGATCGAGTAGAAAGTTAAGCAGAAGACGCGAGAGTTTGGATCTGCAAACTCCTCACAACCGAAGCAGGGCAAAGGCGGCCCCAACCCACAAAATAAGGGATAGAGAAAAGATGGCCACTCTCAGGACAACCATTCCAAGTCACAACCCAAGAAGGGTAATGAGAAGTCAAAGAAGGACATGGGAAAGTGGTGTGAATACCATAAAAGCCTTTGGCACAACCCCGAAGAATGTCGTTCCAAGAAATCATTGGTGGTTGAGATAAAATATTTTGAGTCGGAGGCAGAGTAAGACTCCGAATCAAATCCAGAAGGAGGGAAGCAGATTATCGATATTAAACCCAGCGCCACTGTCGCTACCACCAAAGTCCAACCAAGTGAACCAGAAGAACCAGAGGAAGGGGAACGAATCTTTAACTCACATATGTGGGTAAAGGGGGCTCCAATTCATTTCATTGTTGATAGAGGCAGTCAGAAGAACCCAGTCTCAATAGAGGACATCAAGCGGTTGGACCTACCGATGACACCGCACCCGCAACCCTACACCATTGGTTGGCTTCACCAAGGAAGAGATCTTCGTGTCATCCAACAATGTCGTCTACCCTACGGCATCAAGCCCTTCAAAGACGAGGTATTATGTGATATTGTTCCCCCTGAAGTTTGTGATGTTCTTTTAGGACAACCATATTTGTGGAAGTGACATGTTGTGTATGAGCCTAGACCCTGCATGTTATTATTACTTTGGGTAGACAATTGTACACGATACCAGAGGCAGCACTGCCTACTGTTATTTCTTTAATCTCTGCTAAGTAATGCAGTAAGGTCATTTCACAGACTAGGAAGTTCATGTTCTTTGTGATCCATGCTCACAATAAGCAAAAGGTTGTCGCCACATCTGTGACCTCTACACATAGCCTCTCTTTGCAGCAGAAGCAAGTGGACGAGATCATGGAAGAGTACAGAGCCATCTTCTCCTCACCCACCAGGGTACCGATGCACTACCAAGTCAAGCATCCAATTGATCTAACCCCTGGTGAACCTATGCCTAATGGACCATTCTATCATCGCTCATTGATGGAAAATGACGAAATCAAGCGTCAGATCCAAGAGTTGCCTCAAAAGGGGCACATCAGACCCAACTCTTAGCCTTGAAGAATCTTGATTGTACTAGTGTAGAAGAAAGACAGGACCTGGTGGCTCTGCATTGATTACAGAGAATTAAACAAAATCACAATCAAGAACCGGTACTCAATCCCCTGAATTGATGACCTTCTTGACCAACTCAAGGGGAGAAATTTCTTCAGCAAGATTGACCTAAAGTCTGGCTACCACCAGGTTCCCATCGATCTGACTAATGTATGGGAGACAACTTTCAAATCTAAAGAAGGTCTCTTCGAATGGCCGGTCATGCCCTTTGGCTTAACAAATGCACCAACAACTTTCATGAGGTTAATGGATGATGTATTGAGACCCTTCACCAACTCTTTTATGGTGATATATCTTGATGACATCCTCATCTTCAACAAAACTTGGGAGGAGCACATGCAGCATATTCAACAAGTTTTGAGCACTCTGCGGCATCACAAGCTATATGCCAACTTGGAAAAATGCTCCTTTGGCATGAACAGGGTCCAATACTTGGGCTACATTGTTGATGAGCATGGGGTACATGTGGATCCAACTAAGATCCAAGTCATTCGTGACTGGCCAACCCCGACCACACTAACCAAGCTTCGAAGCTTCTTGGGAATTACCAAATTCTACCAACGGTTCGTGTTGGGATTCTCCCATATTGCATGGGCCCTCAGCCAAGTGACCAAGGGCGGTGGAAGGGAAAATTTCGCATGGGGGAAAGCACAACAACAAGCATTTGATGATCTAAAGCATCGCTTGTGATCAACTCCAGTACTCTCCTTACTCGATCTACAATAATCGTTCAATATTGGGATTGATGCATTTGACTATGTTGTAGGTGCAATTCTCACTCAGCACGGTCATCGAGTAGCATACCATAGTGAAACACTCTCAGATACCGTCTGGAAATACCCCACCTATGACAAGGAAATGTATTCCATTGTGCAAGCATGTCGTCAATGGAAACATTACATTCTAGGAAAGGAGATAATCATCCACATTGATCACAATCCTCTACAGTTCATACAAACACATGGGAAGTTGTAGAACGACTGCCATCAAAAGTGGTCCACATACCTGTAGCAGTTCCATCTCAACATCAACTATAAGACAAGGAGCAAAAATAGTGTCGTTGACTGCCTCATTCGACCTCTTGTGGTTGCACTTACCACAATGCTCCATTCTTGTGGGCATGAGGCATCTTAGTGGCCCCAACTTTATCAGCGAGATCCTAACTTCACCACCACCTATCAGCTCTTGGGTACATGCGCAAATGTCATCGATTTTCACATTCAGGATGGACTTTTATGCCATCTAGGCCACCTCTGTGTTCCTGCAAGAGAGCATGCAAAGCTCATTTGGGAGGCTCACTACAGTCGGATGGCCAAACATTTTGGTGTGGAGAAAATTATGGTCATTCTACAGAAACATTTTTATTGGCCAAAACTTCGATAGGACATCAACAAATATATCAAATATTGCACTGCCTATGCCATTACCAAGCCAACCATCAAGAAGAAATGCTTATACACCCCTCTTCCTACTCCCGAGGGGCCTTAGGAATCCATCTTGATGGATTACATGTATGGCCTTCCCTCCACCAAGCAAGGCAATGATTGCCTATTTGTGGTGGTTGATCGGTTTTCAAAGATGGCCATTCTCACAGCCTGCAAGAAGAGCATCACAATGACAGATACCACCAAGCTCTTCTTTGAATGAGTGTGGGTCCATTTTGGGATACCACAGACCATCATCTCTGATCGGGACAACAGGTTCCTCAACACATTTTGTTCGAGTCTTTGGTCATTGTTGGACACCAAGCTCACTAAATCCACTGCCTTCCACCCTCAAACCGATGGTCAAACAGAGGTCATCAATTGGATGGTTGTGCACATCCTGTGCATGTATAACTCTAAGAATCCGCGTACATGGGATGAGAGCCTTCCCTATGTTCATCAAAGCTACAACAAGGCTTTCCATAGCTCTACCGGCCATAGCCCATTTAAGGTGGGGCTGGGATTCCAACCCTTGGGTCCCATTGATGTTGCACTACCTCTTGCAACCACACAAAAATAATCTTCTCATGTTTAGTCTGAGGCCAACAAAGCCACCAGATTCATTGAGCGGATTCAACACATCTGCCAACAGGTCCATGAGATTTTGCAGAAAGCCAATACTAAGTACAAGCAGCATCATGATCAACACTGGGTACCACACAAGTTTCAGGTGGGAGACAAGTTCTAGTTACATTTGCAGAAAGAACACCTTACAGGGCCCCATCGGAAGCTCCATCCACTTCGCTATGGGCCTTACACTATCACTAAGGTTGTGGGTGGCAATGCTTTTGAGCTCAACATTCCCCCCTTCCTTGGCTTGCACCCAGTGTTCAATGTGGATCTCCTCCGACCATATTTTCCACCATTATTGGACACCTCAGAGATTGCAGAACAATTGACACCAATAGATCTCAACACTGACTGCATGTAACATGCATCCACTGATCAGATAGTGGACACACAGGTCAAGGGCAGTCGCCAACAAATCCAACTTTATCGGGTTGTCAAGGCAGGGAAGCTCTTTCACCAAGGCAAGTGGCTCACCTGGGGCCAAATTCAACAGAAATTTCCTCACCTGATGGGGGAACTCAATGCAATGAAGACCATTTCTTCCTAAGGGGAGAGGACTGATCCAAGTGGATATTGGTGGCCACCCACCTATCCCAACTAGCTCCTCTTGATAGTTTTTAGTTCAACACATTTCTCTGTAATGATGACATTTCTTTGTAATTATGGGTTCTGCACTTCTGGGGCTATCCTGAAGCCCTACACAACATCCAGGTAGGGCTATAATTCTTCTCAGATGGATGCACATAGAAGCCACATCTCTTCTCAGAGATAGCTACCACCATTCGAGCAAGTTGTTTTCAGTTCTGTAGTTTTACAATTATAGCCTATTTTATTTATTCAATAGAATTTATTGTTCACTAGATATATGGTGTTTTCTTTGTATCTCGGTGTTATTGTATTCAGTATGTTATTCATTTCATTCCGCTCATAAATCTGGATCAATAAGATCAAATGAACATTGATCATGTTAATAAGCCTTAGAAAATTGAACCATCCTGCTGAAATCTCTAGTGCATAGCCAAAGACCTTCAAGTTATTTTGCCTCTACTCTTGCATGAGGAGCATTCATTAAAGTATATATTCCAAGATTTATAGGGAAATAAGGCCACGATTTATTTGAATTTGCAACTAAAGAATGGGAAATCCATGATATTACTATCTGAAAATTTATTTCCCACAGGACCAAGCGAAATGGAATGTATTCAAGCAATAGATAAGGGGCTGAATTACATCCATAAATTTTGATGTATGTATAATGTTCATCTATGAACCAATCTCCAATACCCTTGATAGCATCCCAGGCTCCTTGAGTTAACCTAGGAGTTGGACGATTGAATATCAACATGTAAAGAGGGCTCATAAAATTATCACAAATATCATAAAAATGCTTCTTATACTTATAACTCCATAGTTGATAGCAGTAAACATGCCCAAGGATTTGATTAGGAGTTTAGTGCTAATTCA
>ML795072.1:175252-198010 GCA_009831015.1 Picea engelmannii | reverse complement strand
GCTAAAGAAGGTATTGCTCCTTGTATCCTCATAGTGTGCTATCATTTCTTCCGTGAAAATTGTCCAAGTGACGAGTGATTTGCGAGAACAAAACCATCGATACCATACAAATTGATTAGGTTCTAAATATAAAGAAGCAATTCTTACCTTTTGTGTATGTGGAACATTATGGAGATCAAAGAATTGCTCCATCTGAAGTATCCATGTGATTGAGTCCTTGCCATCAAACTTTCTCATATCAATCTTAGGAACGTGGTTGGTCTTCAAACCAAAGTCAGAGTTTCTCCATTCTTGATTCACCTTCCTTGTGTCCTCATCATCAATTTCATGGGATGCATTTTCACTTTCAGGTGTCTTCTCTGTTACGAAATGTTTCAATACTTCCATGATCTCCCCTTTTAAACCATCCAACTTAGTATCCAACTTAGCTTCCATTGAATCCATCTTAGTATCTAACTTAGCTTCCATTGAATCCATCTTATTGTGTAGTTCATTTATGTCCCTACGCATTTCTTCACCTTCATCAAGAGTCCAAGTAGGTTTTTCTGGAGGCTTATTTGGTGTAGAAGTTCCCTTTTTTGGTGGCATGTTGACCAAATATCACTTTTGAACCTTGATTTTGAGGTGGCTCTTCTAGACAATATTTCTTCTGTTGTATCTCCCAAGTTTCGACACTTCTGGGTATGAAACTTTATTTTACATAGTTCTCTGATATGTCTTCTCTGTAATGCCACAGGTCTTATCAAAATTGGATGTGCCAAGTGGAATTGAAGGTAACTTCCCCACAACTTGCCGATTCTTGGCCTTTCCAGGAGATCTCACTTGTATAGCGTGACCCAGACAAAATAATTGATATAAAATTATGAAACTTGCACCAGAAATACTAAAGCCTGTCCATGATCCAATGAAACTAGTCCCACACAATTTGGACACTCTAGGAAGAAGTTATGATTGTTTTACCTGGAACACCTTCTTGAGACTAGTCAATAGGACTAGTCAGATACCCTATCTTACACAGGGTGTATCTACAAATTTAAGATGACCCATAAGATGAAATCTGTACCACAGATACCTTACTAATTTCTATAAATATCCTCCAGCATTCAGGGTTTGAAACATTACAGAAAAGGTTTTATAGAAAAAAATCCCTCAATGACTCAATTCAGGATGATTCCAGAACGCTATCTTGTACAGGCTGTATCTCTGAAAGTATAAGGCCTCAGGAGATGAATTTTGAACCCAACGTACCTTGATCCGTCTGCTAAATATCCTCCAATCTGTTCCTTCTGAAACATTGTAGAAAACAAGTTATAGCGAAAATGCCAAGGTGTCTCAGATGTAGTAGCAAAACCCCAAGACCTTGAGCTCTGATACCATATGTTAAGAACCAAATATCAATATAGCATAGAAAATCCTCAGAAAAAGTACTCAATGCCTTGAAAGAGAGATAATTTCAGATAATAAGCCTCTTCGAGGGGGCAATCTCCTTTTACCCCACTTAAATGTTCAAGTACAAGATGATTACAAATGAAAATGTCTCCTTGGTATATATATAGGAGACTAGGAGGTATAATTACAACTAATGGCCTAAAGCCGACATAAATAAAATAGCATTACTAATATAATATGCCCCAATTAAGGGGTAATGAGCCAATATTAGGGCTTAACAGATTGTTCCTGTAGAATCCGAGTGGTCCAATGGTTTTTTAGCGTGCTGAATTCATTTCTACATTCAGAAATGGATTTTAGATAACAAAAAATAGTGATTTTATACAGATTTATGTTGTCGGATTTCAACGAAAAAAAAACATTTTGTAAAACAAAACCATTTCATAGAACAACGTCAAATAAATTTACATTGATATTAAAAAAATTATAATTTACATTAATATAAATAATTAAATTACAATTTATATTATTAAAAGAAATTATAATTAATTTCATTTTTTTAATATTTTTTCTAAATATTACTACCATTATCAAAATCTCAATGTTAATACAATTTCCAATATCTCATAACATGTTACTAAACAATACACCTTCCATAATCTATGGTAAAAATGTATCATTCACATTAGGGAATTTTTATTTGGATCACTTTAGAAAATGTTCTAAAAGGAATCAAGTTGAAGGATCAGACTAAAAGGGTGTGATACCATCCCTAATGGGTGAGCAGGGCTAACCTGTAAGTGGGATGACGTGTCATAATTGTTTTTCAGCATTTTATTGGGATGGATTGAGCATATATGTAATTTATTGGGATGGGATGGATTAGGATAACACTATGACGTGTCTTCATCATGTGTGATCAAACCATTCGATCAAAGTAAAGAGAAAGCAAGCACTTCTGTATAATCATAAAGTTGTAGGATAACACTGTGACATGTCTTCAGCATGTGTGATCCAACCATTGGATCAAAGCAAAGAGAAAGAAAGCACTTCTGTAGAATCATAAAGTAGTTGTAGAATTATTGGAGGTCCGGGGCATTAAAAACAAAGTGCCTGGGTGTTGCAATGGAGTGTCGGGCTGATCTGGATTTGATTATTTGTGGATTTGCAGTGGTTGGAATCTCCCATTTTCTCAGAGAGATTGTTAGAAGGGTCTGCACTATTTTCGACTTTAAATCTCATAGAGAAGCTGGCACTAGGCACCTATATCTTGCAACCAACTGCTTTGTTTTTGTTTTTGTGTGTGTTTTGGTATTTTCTACTTGCTCTGACTTTTCTACGCAATGGAGGTGGAGGAAGATTCTTGTTGGAGCCTAGAGCAAAATAAGTTGTTCGAGAATGCACTGGCGAAGTTCGACAAAGACACGCTGGATCGATGGGAGAGCGTGGTCGCCTGCGTGCCGGGGAAAACTCTGGTGGAGGTCAGGAGACACTACGAACTTCTTGTTGAGGAGACACTAGGAACGTGCCCACCTGTTTATTCCGAGCAGGCGGTTTCTGTGAAGGCTCCATCAACCCAGGCATCCGAACAGGAGCGTAAAAAGGGCGTTCCCTGGACTGAGGAAGAACATAGGTTAGAACACCTTTCTCCCACTTCTTTTCGTTTTACCTATAAATTTTTATATACATATTAACTACAATTTGTTTTTGGTATTAGAAATCCTTTGCTTTGGTTTCTTTGATATCTTTTCATTATATATAAGCACCAAGTCATTACAATAATATATTTATTCATTTATTTTATTGTAATTGTATTAGGGTGGGGAGGATAACAATTATTCATAAGGGTGGGGAGGATAACAATCATTCATGTCAACCATCCAAGATATATCCAATTGACTTGCTTCCTCAGTCCATCTTATTCATTTTTTTAGGATAGAAATGACTTAACACTCTTGAGGCCGTTTGTGTCATGTCTTCTAAGGAGATACTCTGAAAAAATCTTAACTAGATTGATAAGGGTTGATCCTTTTATAATGGTGATATAGACCTCACAATGGAGCAAGAAATATTCCTAAGAAATTTTGAAACAATTGAATCTCCACCTAAAATGTATAGTCATCTTTGAAAGGCATTTTCTCTCTAGTAACTTTTATTCCTATGATTTCCATCTTTCTTGTAGTAAACCCCACCTACTTCAATGCACTGGTATAGATCCATCTTAACTCCATATCTATTGAACAACCATAGGGATTAAAAGAACTAGGTGCACTGGTACAGATCCATCCTAAATCCATATCTATTGAACAACCATAGGGATTAAAAAAACTAGAGGTGCAAATCTCAATCTTCTTGCACCACCATGTACCATTTAATGAATATTGTCATTTGTACCTTTCCATTTTTTTATTCCTCTTGATGCTTAATCGATATAAGGTTTAGATGGGTATATTACAGTTTATAGAAATTGTTTAAATATGGCAAATAAGATAAATAATATGCCGTTTTTTTTTTTTTAATTTTTAAAAATTATAGTAATAAAAAAAAATAGATATATGTTTTGGTGGTTTTATTGGTGTTACACATGACACAAAGATCTCTTCCACCCCATGCTCTAGAGTGCCTTGCTTCTCTTTGTGCACTTATACAATTATATATAATAACAAAGATTGGTTGCATCTATATTTGTATTGCAAAAAAGGATTGAAGTTAATTTGTGGCATCTTTGTATGGTACAGACTCTTCTCGATGGGAATGAATAAATATGGAAAAGGTGATTGGAGAAGCATATCAAGAAACTTTGTGGTCTCACGTACACCTACTCAAGTTGCAAGCCATGCCCAGAAGTATTTCCTCAAGCTTAGTTCAAGGAACAAGCAGAAGAAAAAGTCTAGCAACATGATATAACAAGTGTCAATGTGGAAAAAAAGAAGTTGCCTCATCTGCAACAATCTTATGCTATTACAAATTCTCTAAACCCCACTGGTGTTAGTCACTCTCTCTTATAAGTTGAAGTGTTGATAATGTTTTTTCTTTTTTATGGAACAACATTTTACAAAATGGGTTATAGTATTTTCGTGATGGATGGTATCGTGATGGTCCTACCCATCTCCCTCCTCCACATTATAAGGCCCTTCACTAAGGCTTTAGATGACTCTGTAATAATTTCCTATAAAAAATGAATGGACATTTAGAAAATTTGTTTTTCCYTACAAAATTTTCAAACTATGTTTCAGATGTCTATTGAATCAAATGCTTTATATGTTGTTTATCGATGTAAAATTTAACTAATTTCAATTTCAATTTCTTGATAGGATCACAAAAAAATTAAATTTAAATCATAATTTTCAATTTACAACCTCATAAATTACAATCTAAAAATAGCTTATTAGAGATTATGATAGTAGAMTACCTCTAAATCTAGTTGATTAAGTCCTTTTGATATAGGTAAGTCCCTTGATTTAGATTAGTCGAGTTGCCTCCTCACCTTKCCAATTTCCCKAAATTGGATTTTTACCTMCCAGCCAGCTAGGAACATCATCGCCAACTCCTTAKCTCTARGAAAAAATTGGGGTTTTGTTATCCCTCTRTTCCCAAAGTACCAAAATAGAACACCCACAATATGTCAATATTCCATTGTCAATTCCACAAACAATCTTCCTCGTAGTCTTCTTAAGTGGTTTTTCATACCTTAAAGTATATTTTTCCCCAAAAATATGAATTCCCTTTCACTTTCTCAACCCCCACCCCCTTATGCCCTCGCGAGATCCACCACCTTTGTCATTTCCTTCCCCCACCTACCCCCTTGATTCCCTCTCTAACATGCAATCTACTCATAAATGAGTAAATCAGTCATATACGCCTTGCAATTCAAATCACACTAAATCCAAATTATATTCCAACGAAAACAAATTTCCCAATACCAAAGTAATAACATTAAATATTTAATTTTAATTATGTTAAATCATTACACTCCCATGATAGACAATAATATTAATTTTAAAAAATCATAATAATATTAGCATAGCATACACGCTCAATACATGTATACATAATTGATGCATACATAGCTTGTGTGTGTCCTAATAATAAAAACCATCACATCTAATGCTCGTAGCCAAATAGGCAATGCAACAAATCCCACAATGCATTAATCAATAACCTATACTAATAGAGTAACAATAATTCATTAATCAAAATAATTTAATATGAATTGAAGATTATACCTATATCATCACAATTGAATTAAGCATTTAACAGACAAAAAGGGAACAAGTTAGGCACTAAGTTTACATGACTAAATCCCAACAACACTCTCAACTACACTGAATCATCATTTCTCTCTAACCTACTTCCATCTTCAACATCCTGTCATTTCCTCTACTAGATTATACCATAACATCAACTATATTGACCTAACTCCAAATAGAACCCATAAGCGGAAGTGTCAACTACCTTTCAGACCAATTTTTCCTAGCATGAAATTGGTAGTCACCATCACACTTCTATGGGAGTGTGTCTTAACACATCTCTCCCTCAACTCTAGGTTTTGAAAGATAAATGGTGGGAAATACCTCCACCCATATTGATAGAACTAGGGTCAACACCCTATCATTGACTATATTGTGGCACTGTTATTCTGAGAGATTTATCATTTAATATCCATTTTGGTCAACTATGCTACTTAAAAAATATTCATTTGCCCAAATATCATAGCAATGCATTTGAACCAATGTAAAAATAAGAAAATGATGCTTTCTAGCAAACCATTTCTCACTCATTGTCCACTACATCAGCCACTTTAATATCACACTTCTCTTGTTATCACATAGCTCATTCAACTTGTAATTAGTTTACAACACAAGATCATGCATAACCATACAAATTTTTACATGTGATTGCCATGTTACTCATTGATGAACCATTTAAACTAACTAGTTATTCATCATGTGAATGGTACTAATTGTGTTAAAACATATCATTCAAACTGGTATCCACATACCAAAATCCTCCAATCAAAATTTGCATGCTAGAAGTAAATCACACAATATACATCATTAATAACTTAATCAACTTTTTTCATAGTATTCGCATATATGTAGATCCACGTGTCCATATACTAAAGTGACATTGTTATAACAATATTCCACAAATAATAAGCAAGAAAATACAATTAGGTCATAATGTAGTTTAGTTCAGGTTATGGTCAAAAAATTGTGGGATGATCTCAACACATGGTCTTTGCATCCTCCCAGGTAGTAGATCATGGGCTATACTTGTCCCATTCGACCTTAGCATGGTCCACCAAGCAGTGTTTGAGTTGTCACACCCTAGAGTCCAATAAGTGTAATGGTTCAACCAAAAAGGTTCCCAAATATGAGACCTGCAATTCCTTATAGTTAATTTTGTGACATTCATCAACAACATAATGTTGTAATATAGATACATGAAAAACACCACAAGTTTTATGCAAGTGGGATGGAAGTACAAGACGATTAACAACTATTCCATTTCTTTCTCAAATTTTAAATGGATCTATAAATTGAGGTAACAAATTTTCCTCCTTTTTGGTTTGAATGGTACTCTTATTATGCCTTATACAAATAACAACTTGATCTCCTACCTCATAATTTTTGGCTATGTGTTATATTCTTTGCATGTGTGTTGGGGGTGTGTCATATTTGATGACTTCTTTTGACGATCCCACAAGCACCAACCGGGGGGATTTCGAGGGGGGAAGGCTTGGCCCCTTGACCTTAGGTGAAGCCTTTGACTCTGGGTACTAGCCTGGAGTCAACGAGATTCGGGGAAACACCTTGAAATTTTGGAGGTGGGTGTTTTTTTCTATTTTAGTGTTTTTCGTTATTTTTAGCAGTTTTCTAAATTAATCTCAGATTAAAGGATTATGGTTTTGGTAGTCATGGAATACATAAAATATTTTATATATTGTATTGTGAATGGTGAAATTAATACAATGAAGAGTTGAGAGGTGCGACGCCAAGGAAGGTTGGTTTTCTCCTAGTTAAGGGTTTCCAGTGTAAATCTTGTGTATTGTGTGCATGAGACATTGATTAATTTCTGTTTTTCTTAAGAATATGTATGCATTTCTTTACTTCACAGTTTTAAAAATTACATGTGGTATTAGAGCATTTTTTGGCTTTAGGGGGAATCCTTTGTTGTTGAGGGTTTGGCTTGGTCTTGATAGACCAGTCCTGTGTGCATCAACATAACTCTTATGACTATCATGTGCCTCATTTACATGTTATATAATCTGAATTAGCTATTCCTCCATCTCATGAATCAATTTTATCCCTACTATTGCAGGTTCCTCTAACCTTTCCCTACTCAATGGTATCCTACATGACCTTCCATACAGAGCTTAAAGAGGCATTCCAATTGATTTGTGGTAACTATTATTGTAAGAAAAATCCAACAAAGGTAGGTACTTTTCCCAATGGGTTTGGCTATCCATAGCATATATATTAAGCATTTCTTCTATAACCCAATTCATTATTTCCATCTACCGATCCATTTTAGAATGATATGTTATGCTCAAGTTCAACTAAGTTCCAAATGCTAACTATAAACTTGTCCAAATATTAGATGTAAACCGAGAGTCTACGTTTGAAATGATCTTCTTGGGTAACCTATGCAGATAAATAAATTCACTTATAAACACTCATGCCACATCAGTGACATCATGTGTGTCTCTAACTAGAATGAAATTTGAGCTTTTGGTCAATTTATAAACTATAACCAAATTGGCATTGTGCATTTGCGACGTGAGAAGAAATCCCACAACGAAATCCATAGATATGAATTCCCATTTCGACATAGCAATGTCATGTGGTTATAGGAGTCATTTTGGGTGGTGATAACTAGCCTTTACTTGATGACACTCAAGACACTTAGCAACAATTTAGACTATACCATCATGCCTACCCAAAAGAAAATATTCTTCATGTCTGCATACATCTTCTTCACACCAAGTTGCACATAGTAAATTTCTTAGTGGGCTTCATCGAGGATAGTGCTTCAAACATCTCATTTTTTAAAAGCATACATCCTTCCTTGAAATATCAACAATACATCCACTTCAAGGAAATATCTTTTGAACTTTGATTCTAAGTGCCTTGCATTATGGAGTGTTGAAGTAATTGTTGATTTTTCGTCTTAAGCAGTTAACTAGATTAGTGTTCTTTTACTTTTAATCCATTATCACAATAAAAACATATAAATGATCACTGAAAGAATAAAATTCACAACATACACAAGAGTTACCCTGGGAAAACCCTCTAGGGGAAAAACCCATCAAACTTCCTCAATATAGATTCACCAACCAAGAATAGTGTCTCTCTCTAAGAGAGAACTAACAAAGCAAAATATCCTCCTCAAACCCTTGGCTAGGGAAGAGTAGTGCACCACATAACCAAGATATACTAGAGAAGTAGACCAAGAACCTCCACAACATCACATCCTAGTTGAAATAGCTTCTCCCTCTAAGACTTGCACACTTCTCTTCTTAGACTTAAAACTTGTGTGTTGTGTGTGTTCAAATGAGGCACTAGTTTCCCTTATAAATAGTAGTTTGGCCAACCTAAAATTAGGTATGGGTCGACCTGTCACTTTATCCTTTTATTTTTCATTTTACTTGTCAAGGCACAATAGGGATGACTTTTACAAAGGCACAAAAGGGTTGTCTTAACAAATATGATATAATAATATTCTTTAGGGTTTTGTCTTGGTCAAATAAAATAATAATATCTTTTGAAACTACTCAAACTCCAACACTCCCTCTTAGAAAGGACAATATTCTTCTTGTCAAGTTCATCATCATTGCTTCTACGCTTCTGCACACTTGGTCATTGTCTTGTTGTTAATCATGGATCTATATGCCATAGGAATTTTTTCACTTTCACTCGAGTAGCATACCGACCTTCATTGGAGTAACATACCAACCTATGTTGGGGTAATATACTAGTCTGTGTTGGAGTAGGATACCAACCTATGTTGGGGTATCATACCAACCTGTGTTGGAGTACAATATTTCATAGGGGTATCTTACCAGACTGCGATGGAGTACCAACCTGTGCTAGGGTATCATACCAGCCTGCATTGGAGTACCAATTTGTGTTGGGGTAGCATACTAGCCTATGTTGGAGTACCAACCTACATTGGGGTAGCATAACAGCCTGCGTTGGAGTCCAACCTCCGTTGGGGTAGCTCCCACTACTGGGGATCTCATCACTTCCCTCTACTGGGGAACACATCACTCCCTCTCATGAGGGAAAATCCTTCTAGACCACACCAATATTGTCTCTGAAGTATTCAAACTTCACTCTCGATAGAGGCTTAGTCAACACGTATGCTACCTACTCGTCAGTAGGAACATACTAGAGCTTCACTACTCCCTTCTATACCATCTCTCGGATATGGTGGTACTTTATCTCGACATGATTGGACCTGTCATGACACACTGTGTTTTATGACAACTTTATGCAACTCTATTTTTCATAAAAGATACAGTTCTCCTCCAACTCGAGATCAAACAATTATGCAATCAACTTCTGAAGCCACACTACTTCACGACAAGTTGAAAATGTTGCCACATACTCTGCCTCTGCGGCACTGAGTTCCATATAGGTATGCTTCCTACTGTGCCATAAGATCATAGGTGATCCCATACTAAAGAAACATCCAGATGTACTTTTCCGGTCTGTGACACTGCCTGCCCAATCTGAATCTATGTATCCCTGCAATTTTATCTCATGATCCAAGATATATCTGAGTCCATAATCAATTGTACCCTTTAGGTACCTCATCACATGTTTTTCCACAATCAAGTGAACATGTCTAGGATTAACCATGTATTGACTCAAGGTGTTCACCGCAAAACATATATCCAGCCTTGTGTTTGTCAAGTACAAAAATTTCACTTCAAATTCTACCAACCTAGTACAATTTCTCAACTGCAACTTAATCTGCACAATCATGTGTTAGCTCTATGAGATTTCTACAAAGCACTATTTGTCTCACTTCCTGAGAGTATGTCCTCTACTCTCTCTACAATTGTTCCTTTTGGGACTGGGACTCTGCACCTGCAATTTCTCTTTACGAGGTTGAGAATGACAGCTCCATTCTCATTGTAGCTATTGAAATATGAGAGTAGCTCCTCTACTCTATCACGGTAATAGCTTCATATAAAATTGAGAGTGGCTCAATAATTGACATTGAAGGTAGGTTTTCCTCTTTCTTTAGAGGTAAATCAATCTTCTACTATAATCATGTCTCCATGGCCTGACTCATGTACTGTACCATATGGCACTAGAGATAACTCAATCTTGAATACAAGGACTGTCATACATGTTCCCTCTAAATCTTGACTTCCTCTGAGTCTACAATATCTTTAGATTCGCTACAAGATATACTTGGTGTTTGTTACCAAGTATTAATATGAAAAATTGAGTCAAACTTTAAATGAATTCTACTTCATGTCAAGGTGGCCTCATTGTCCACTCACTAGGTCTTATCATCGGGAAAATCCAAGACATTGTGAGCCATACATGATGTTGATGCATGACACTAATGATCTCTCATACCAAGGACATTAGATTTTATAATTTTAATGTGCTTGTTTCACCATTGACAACATTGCATTATTGTCACCCAAACATAGGCACACATGTCACCCCCGAGCACAGAAAATTTCTTTTTACTTTAAATGAGACCTTGTTGGATTCCCGTACCAAGGATAATGATCCAACAAGCTAAGATAAAATGCATAAAATATAATGTTATTAAACTTAAAACTGAAATCAAATATGAAGTGTGCATGCCTGAAGCGTGTATTGTCAGACTCCTTGCTTGATCTGTATAATGTCTGGATGAATAATGATACTTGTTCACAACTTGCACTTGGCCCTCACAAAAAATATCTATCTCTTTTACTACCTGAATTCTAATGAGGTAAGAAAATAAATATTGCTATTAATATCACTTGATATGGATCAAGTGCTTTGGAAGCACTGAGTCCTATATCATAGAAGATATACATTTCATCTAAATCATCTTATTTTCTTGTTTTCCAATTAGGTTCATATTATTCTATGAAATGAGCATAATGTATTTTAAACTTCTTATTTCTATTTTGGTATTTTTCTTGGGGACAATATCTTTCAATATGTCCTATCTTCTGGAAGATGAAGCATCTGAAGCTTGAGATATCCTTATGAGAATTTTGTCCTTTATGAGGTTTCTAAAACTTCTTGTGAGAGTGAACTTTTTTCTTGTTCTTTCCTTTTCTTGCGTGATTTGTTAGCGCTTGATCTTCATTGATTTATATTGTTTATTTTCTTGCCTCTAATATGGCTTCTTCTTGAGTACAATCTTCCCACAATCTGTTGAACTTAGTTAAGCTCCTTTTATAGAAGATTATTTGGATGAAGGATTCCCAAGAATTTGGGAGACCATTCAGTGTGGTCATCGTTAATTCAACTTCTTCAACTGAGTCTCCAATAGCTCCAAGTTGTTCTTTAATCTACGACACCCTTGTGAAGTAAGATTGTATGGTTTCTGAATTTTTCACATTCACATTCTTGAGTTTGTCCTCAAGGTCATTTTTTGATTGATGTTCTTTCCTTCAAACAGACGAAATAATGCATACATCATTTCCTTTGGGGTTTTTAATGTTGAAACATGAGGAATCAAGTGGTTCTTGATGCAGACGGCAATGATCCTCTTCTCTTTGATAAGATCCTTCTTATATTTGTCTTTGGCCTCATCTCCATCTCGCTCTTCAATATCTTTTTCAACAAAACTTATAAGGTCATTCTCTTCTAGAATGAGCATTACTCTGTACTTACATGCTCGAAATTCATCAGCTCCTTCAATATTTTCATCAATATTAGTACTAATAGTCATCCTTCCTAGAACAAGTAAAATAAAAAATAAATTTTCAAGATATGGATCTTAGACCTTGCCAAAGATATTGTTGAGCCAAAGATGAGTTTTGTCAAAAAATCTACAGCAACTGCAACCAAACCTAGGGTTTATGAGGAACCCTAATGTTTCAACTTGTAAAATTTTGAATTTTGGTCCAGGGAATAGATTCATCATGCCTGGGAGAGTTCCTACATGTGCTTACTTTCTCCATTGGCCTCCTTAAACAGGAAAAACGCCACACTTAGGGTTTATGCATTTGCACTAGCTACAACAACAGATGCAGTTTACACAATTTCGTCCAAATGAGAATTTATGCATAGGAAGAGGTGTGCTAGGATTAGGAGAGTCTTCCTATGCTCTTATATTCTTCATCGAGTTCTTTTGTGCTATGAAAATTCCTTCTTTCAGGCCCACTCTAAAACCATGTTGATTTTTCATCTTAATAAGTTAACTAGATTAGTGTTCTTTTACTTTTAATCCATTAGCACACTAAATACATATAAAGGATCATTGAAAGAATAACATTCACAACATAGACAAGGTTTACCCTGGGAAATTCCTCTAATGGAAAAACCCAACAAACTTCCTCAATATAGATTCAACAACCAAGAACAATGTATCTCTCCAAGAGAGAACTAACGAAGCAGAAGATCCTACTCAAACCCTTGAATAGGGAAGAGTGGTGCACCACATAACCAACATATACCAGAGAAGTACAAAAATAACCTCCACAATGTCACCTCCTAGCTGTAGTAGCTTCTCCCACTAAGACTTGCACACTTCTCTTCTTATCCACAAAACTTGTGTATTGTTTTTGTTCAAATGAGGCACTAGCTTCCCTTATATTAGGTCTAGGCGAACTTGTCACTTTATCCTTTTATTTTTCATTTTACTTGTCAAGTCACAATAGGGCTGACTTTTACAAAGGCACAAAAGGGTCGTCTTAAAAAATATGATATAATAATATTCCTTAGGGTTTTGTCTTGGTCAAATACAATAAGAATATCTTTCGAAGGTACTCAAACTCCAACACTCCCTCTTAGCAAGGAAGGTATTATACTCATCATGGTCATCATCACTGCTTCTGTGCTTATCCACACTTGGTCATTATCTTGTTTCCAATCATGGATCTATATGTCATAGGAAGTTATGCACTTTCACTAGAGTAGCATACCAACCTTTGTTGGGGTAGCATACCAACCTGCACTGGCGTAATATAAAAGCCTATGTTGGAGTAGCATACCAACCTACGTTGGGGTAGCATACCATCCTGCGCTGGAGTACCAACTTGTGTTGGGGTAGCTTACTAGCCTGCGTTGGAGTACCAACCTATGCTAGGCTAGCAAACCCGCCTGCGTTGGAGTACCAACATGTGTTGGGGTAGCTCTCACTACTCGGGATATCATCACTTCCCTCTACTAGGGAACACATCACTTCCTTCTACTGTAGAATTGATCACTCCCTCTCATGAGGGAAAATTCTTCTACACCACACCAAGATTGTCTCTGAAGTATTTGAACTTCACTCTCGACAAAGGCTTAGTCAACATGTCTACTACCTGCTTGTTGATAGGAACATATTGGAGCTTCATTGCTCCCTTTTGTACCATCTCTCAGATATGGTGGTACTTGATTTTGACATGCTTGGACCTGTCATGACAATCTAGGTTTTCTGACAACTTTATGCAACTCTTGTTTTCATAAAATATAGAGGTCTCCTCCAAAACGATATCAAACAATTATGAAATCAACTTCTAAAGCCAAACTACTTCACCACAAGTTGACAATGTTGCCATATACTCCACCTCTATAGAACTGAGTGCCATACAGGTCTTCTTCACACTAATCCATGAGATTACAACTGATCTCATACTAAATAAAAAACTGGATGTACTTTTCCGGTCTATGATACTGCATGCTTATTTGAATCTATGTAGACCTGCAATCTTACCTAATGACCCAAGATATATCTAAGTCCATAATCAATTGTACCCTTTAGGTACCTCATCACATGTTTTTCCACATTCAGGTGAACATGTTTAGGCTCAACCATGTATTGACTCAAGTTGTTCACCACAAAACATATATATGTCCTTGTGTTTGTCAAGTACTAATTTTTCACATCAAATTTTACTAACTTGGTACACTTGCTCAGCTGCAAATTAATCTGCACAGTTGTTTGTTGGCTCTATGTTCTTTCTAAAAAGCATTATCTATCTCACTTCATGAGAGTATGTCCTCTACTCTCTCTGCAATTGTTCCTTCTGGGACTGGGAATTTGCACCTGCACCTCCTCTTTCTGAGGCTGAGAATGACTGCTCCATTCTCACTGTAGTTTTTGAACTCTGAGAGTAGCTCCTCTACTCTATCACGGTAACATATTCATCTGAAACTAAGAGTGGTTAAATAATTGACACTGAAGGTATCTATTCCTCTTTCTTTGGAGGTAACTCAATGTTTTTTTGTAGTCATGTCCCCATGGCCTGACTCATGTATTGCACCACCTGACACTGTAGGTAACTCAATATCGAATATAGGGACTGTCATACTTTCTCCCTCTAGATATTGACTTCCTATGAATCTACAATATCCTCATAGTCTATGCAAGATGTACTTGGTGTTGGTTACCAAGTCTTAGTATGAAAAATTGAGTCAAACTTCAAATGAATTATGCTTCCTGTCAAGGTGGCCTCACTATCAACTAACCGGATCTTCTCATCAGGAAACTGCAAGACACTATGAGCCATACATGATGTTGATGCATGACATGATGAGCTCTTGTATTGAGGACACTATGTTTTAGAATTTTAATGTACTCATTTCACCAGAGACAATATCACATTATTGTCACCCAACCATAGGCACACATGCCACCCCCAATCATAGAAACTGTCTTTTGATTTTAAATGAGACCTTTTTGGATTCCCATACCAAGGATAATGATCAAACAAGATAAGATAAAATGCATAAAATTTAATGTTATTAAAATTAAATCTGGAATCAAATATGAAGGGTGCATAAATGAAGCATACATTGTCAGACTGCTTGCTTGATATGTACGATGTCTGGATGAATAATGATACTTGTTCACAAATTGCACTTGGCCCTCACAAAAATTCTCCAGCTCTTTTACTAGAAATATAATGAGGGAAGAAAATAAATATCTTTATTAATATCACTTAATATAGATCAAGTGCTTTGGAAGCACCAAGTCCTATAGCACAAAAGATATGGTTCATCTAAATCATCTTCTTTTGTTCTTTTCCAGTCAAGTTCATCTTAGTTTGTGAAATGAGCATGATGTCTTTTAAACTTCCTGTCTCTATTTCGGTCTTTTGCTTGGTGACAATTTCTTGCAATATGTCCCATCTTCTAGAAAAAGAAGCATTTGAAGATTGAGATATCTTTATGAGAATATTGTCCTTTATGAGGTTTTTGAAACTTCTTGTGACAGTGAAATGCTTTCTTGTTCTTTCATTTTCTTGCATGAGTTTTTAGCGCTTGATCTTCATTGCTTTCTATCTTTTATTTTCTTGCCTCTAATATGGATTCTTCTTGGGTACAGTCTTCCCACAATATGTTGAACTTAGTTAACTTCCTTCTAGAGAAAATTCCTTGGATGAAGGATTCCCAAGAATTTGGGAGACCATTTAGTGTTGTCATCCTTAACTCAACTTATTAAACTGAGTCTCCAATAGCTTCAAGTTATTCTTTAATCTAGGAAACCCTTGTGAAGTAATATTGTATGGTTTCTAAATTTTGCATCTTCACATTCTTGAGTTGTGTCCTCAAGGTCATTTTCTAATTGATGTCATTTCCTTCAAACAGACGAGATAAGACATCCATCATTTTCTTTGGGGTTTTTAATGTTGAAACATGAGGAATCAAGTGGTTCTTGATGGAGTCGACAATGATCCTCTTTTATTTGATCAAATCCTTCTTATATTTGGATTTGGCCTCATCTCCCTCTGGCTCTTCAATATCTTTTTCAATGAAACTTACAAGGTCATTATCTTCTAGAATGAAAATTACTCTATACTTCCATGCTTGGAAGTCATCGACTCCTTCAATATTTTTGTCAAGATTGTTATTTGTAGTCATCCTGCACGGAACAAGTAAAATAACAAATAAATTTTCAAGATATGGATCTTATACATTACCAAAGAGATTGTTGAGCCAAGGATGAGTTTTCTCACAAAATGTGCAACAGCTACAACCAAACCTAGGGTTTATGAGGAAACCCTAATTTCAACTTATAAAATTTTGAATTATGTTCCAAGAAATAGATTCACCCTTCCTAAGCGAGTTCCTAGGTGTGCTTACTTTCTCCAGTGGCTTCCTTAAACAGGAAAAATGTCACACCTAGAGTTTATGCAGTTGAAGGAAGTTGCAGCAGTTGCAACAGTAGTTGTAGTTTATAAAATTTTATCCAACTAAGAATTTATGCATAGGAATAGGTGTGCTAGGGCTAGGAGATTCTTCCTATGCTCTTAGCTTCTTCAGCGAGTTCTTTTGTGCTGTGAAAATTCCTTCTTTCAGGCCCGCTCTGAAACCATGTTGATTTTTCATCTTAAGAATTTAACATGATTAGTGTTCTTTTACTTTTAATCTATTATCACAATAACTACATATAAATCATCATTGAAAGAATAACATTCACATTATACACAAGATTTACCCTGGGAAAACCCTCTAGGGGGAAAAACCAACAAACTTCCTCAATATAGATTCACCAACCAAGAACAATGTCTCTCTCTAAGAGAGAACTAACCTAGAAGAATATCCTCCTCAAACCCTTGACTAGGGAAGAGTACTGCACCACATAACCAATATATACCAGAGAAGTAGACCAAGAACCTCTACAACATCACCTCCTAGCTGTAGTAACTTCTCCTTCTAATACTTGTGCATTTCTCTTCTTAGCCACAGAACTTGTTTGTTGTGTTTGTTCAAATTAGGCTCTAGCGTCCCTTATAAATAGTAGTTTGTCCAGCCTAAAATTAGGTATGGAACGACCTGTCACTTTCTCATTTTATTAATCATTTTACTTGTCAAGGCACAATAGGGCCGAATTTTACAAAAGCACAAACGGGTCATTTTAACAAATATGATATAATAATATTATTTAGGGTTTTGTCTTGGTCAAATAAAATAAGAATATCTTCCTAAGCTACTCAAACTTCAACAATCCCTCTTAGCAAGGAAGTTATTCTTCTTGTCACGATCATCATCATTGCTTCTATGCTTCTGCACACTTGGTCATTGTCTTGTTGTCAATCACATATCTATATGTCATATGAATTTCTTTACTTTAACTATAGTAGCATACCAACCTTGGTTAGAGTATCATACCAACCTATGTTGGGGTAATATACCAGCCTGTGTTGGAGTAGCATACCAACCTACGTTGGGGTAGCATACCAGCATGCGTTGGAGTACCAATGTGTGTTGGGGTATCATATCAGCCTTTGTTGGAGTACCAACCTATGTTGGGGTAGCATAACAGCCTGTGTTGGAGTACCAACCTATGCTAGGTATCTCTCACTATTGGGGATCTCATCACTTCCCTCTACTTGGGAACACACGACTTTCTGCTACTAGGGAACACATCACTCCCTCTCATGAGGGAAAATCCTTCTGGACCACACTAATATTGTATCTGAAGTATTCAAACTTCACTCTCGATAGAGGATTGGTCAACATGTCTGCTACTTTCTCATCGATAGGAACATATTGGAGCGTCATTGCTCCCTTTTATACCATCTCTCGGATATTGTGGTACTTGATCGAGACATAATTGGACCTGTCATGACACACTGTGTTTTCTAACATATTTATGCAACTCTGGTTGCAATAAAAGATACAGGTCTCCTCCAACTCGCGATCAAACAATTCTTCAATCAAATCTAAAGCCACACTACTTCGCCACAAGTTGAAAATGATGCCACATACTCTACCTCTGTGGAACTGAGTGCCATATAGGTCTTCTTCCCACTACGCCATGAGATCACAACTGATCACATACTAAAGCAACATCTGAATGTACTTTTTTGGTATGTGGCACTGTTTGTCCAATCTGAATCTGTGTAGCCCTGCAATCTTATCTCACGATCTGAAATATATATGAGTCCATAATCAAGTGTACCCTTTAGGCACCTCATCACATGTTTTTTCCGCAATCAGGTGAACATGTCTAGGCTCAACCATTTATTGACTCAAGATGTTCATTGAAAAACATATATCTCGCCTCATGTTTTTCAAGTAAAACATTTTCACATCAAATTGTACCAACCTGGTACACTTGCTCAGTTGCAACTTAATCTGAACAATTGTGTGTCGGTTCTATGTGCTTTTTGCAAAGCATTATCTATCTCATTGATTGAGATTATGTCCTCTACTCTCTCTGCAACTGTTCCTTTTGGGATTGGGACTCTGCACCTACAGCTACTATTTTTGAGGCTAAGAATGACGCATCCATTCTCACTGTAGTTGTTGAAATCTCAGAGTAGCTCCTCTACTCTATCATAGTAATATCTTCATCTGAAACTGAGAGTGTCTCAATAAGTGACATTGAAGGTAGTTTTTCCTCTTTCTTTCGAGGTGAATCAATATTCTACTATAGTCATGTTTCCATGGCCCGATTCATGTACTACACCATCTAGCACTGGAGGTAACTCAATCTTGAATATAGGGACAGTCATACCTACTCCTTTTGAATCTTGACTTACTCTGAGTCTACAATATCATGAGAGTCTCAACAATATATACTTGGTGTTGGTTAACAAGTCTTAATATGAAAAATTGAGTCAGACCTCAAATGAATTATGCTTCCTGTCAAGGTAGCCTCATGGTCCACTGACCAGGTCTTCTCATTGGGAAACTACATGACACTGTGATCCATACATGATGTTGATGTGTGAAACTAATGAGCTCTCATATTAGGGACATTATCTTTTATAATTTTAATGTTCTCGTTTCACAATAGACAATATTACATTATTGTCACCCAACCATAGGCACACATGCCACCCCTGAGCATAGAAACTATTTTTGACTTTAAATGATACCTTGTTGGATTCCTGTACCAGGGATAATGATCCAACAAGATAAGATTAAATGCATAAAATATAATGTTATTAAACTTAAAATTGAAATCAAATATGATGGGTGCATACCTGAAGCCTGCATTTTCAGACAGCTTGCTTGATTTGTACGATGACTAGATGAATAATGATACTTGTTCATAACTTGCACTTGACCCTCACAAAAAATTTCCAGCTCTTTTACTACTTGAAGTATAATGAGGGAAGAAAATAAATACTACTATTAATTCCACTTGATATAGATCAAGTGCTTTGGAAGCACTAAGTCCTATATCATAGAAGATATGGTTCATCTTAATCATCTTCTTTTGTTCTTTTCCAACCAAGTTCATCTTCTTCTGCGAAATGAGTATGATGTCTTTTAAACTTCCTGTTTCTATTCTGGTCTTTTTCTTGGGGACAATTTCTTGCAATATATCCCATCTTTTGGAAAATGAGGTATCTGAATCTTGAGATATCTTTATGAGAATCTTGTCCTTTATGAGGTTTTTTAAACTTCTTGTGAGAGTGAACTTCTTTCTTGTTATTTCCTTTTCTTGTGTGAGATGTTAGCGCTTGATCTTCATTTATTTCTATCTTTTCTTTTCTTGCCTCTAATATGGATTCTTCTTGAGTACAGTATTCCCACAATCTAATGAACTTAGTTAACTTCCTTCTAGAGCAGATTCCTTGGATGGAGGATTCCCAAGAATTTTGGAGACCATTCAGTGTGGTCATCGTTAACTCAACTTCTTCAATTGAGTCTCCAATAGCTTCAAGTGGTTCTTTAATCTGGGACACCCTTGTGAAGTAAGATTGTATGGTTTCTGAATTTTGCATCTTCACATTCTTGAGTTGTGTCATTAAGGTCATTTTTCAATTGATGTTCTTTCCTTCAAACAGACGAGATAAGCCACCCCTCATTTTCTTTTGGGTTTTTAATTCTCAAACATGAGGAATCAAGTGGTTATTTATGGAGTCAGTAATGATCCTCTTCTCTTTTATCAGATCCTTCTTATATTTGGCTTTGGCCTCATCTCCCTCTGGATATTCAATATCATTTTCAACAAAACTTACAAGGCAATTATCTTCTACAATGAGCATTACTCTATACTTCCATGCTCGGAAGTCATCAACTCCTTCAAGCTTGGTATTGGTAGTCATCCTTCTTGGAACAAGTAAAATAACAAATAACTTTTCAAGATATGGATATTAGACCTTAACATAGAGATTTGTGAGCCAAGGATAAGTTATGTCACAAAATCTATAGTAGACCTAGGGTTTATGAGGAAACCCTAATTTTTCAACTTGTAAAATTTTGAATTTTGGTCCAGGGAATATATTCAACCTGCCTAGGCAAGTTACTAGGTGTGCTTACTTTCTCCAGCGACTTCCTCAAACTAGAAAAATGTCACAGCTAGGGTTTATGAAGTTGCACGGAGTTGATGTTGATATTATGGTAGTTGCGGAAGGAATTAACCTCCATTGTGACCTTTGACAAGATTATAATATTTTGGAGGCAAGAAAAGAATTGAATATAAGGCTAGAAGAGATGTTGGCTAAAGGAGATAATCAATATTAATTAATTAGCACCCAAAATGAGAAGTCATCCCTGACAGTTTGGAAGAAACAGTATAAATACAGGAGGCCAGTCTTCACTTTAGACACAATTCTCAGAATCACAAAGATACACTTGTGTGCACTGTAGTTGGGTAGTTTTGTGCGCAAGTCTTAGAGAAGGTGTTCCCGCCAGTTCTAAAGTCTATGGTTTCAATATTTATGGGTTGGACTCTCTGATCAGTCTTGGTTACCTCTTTATTGGTGCATTAGCCTTGGTTGGCTATGTATTTGCTACCAGAATTCTTCTCTCTATCAAGGTCAAGGTGCTCGAGGGTGGCATTAGTTCCTATGGTTGGGTGGCAATATTGCTATATTGTCTATGGTTAAACAAGCACATCCAATATTCTAACAGGTTATGGGCCCACACCTCCTTCATTCAATATAACCACTAGAAGGGAGCATAGCCATAAGGATACTAAGCTCATTGAAGAATTGCTAGTAGGGTTTCTAGCAGGAGCAGTTACTAAAGCACTGTTGCTAGGGTTACTAGCAGGTGCAGTTGTAGAAACCCTAAAACCCTGATCCAACACCTTATTATGGAACACCTCACTCAAGGAGAAGGTATTCAAGTGTGCCTTAGTCTAGCGCACCTCTTGGAAAGTCTAGTGCACCTCTTGGCACTCTCAGAAGGCTGAAACATCAAAGTTGAAATTTTGGGTCAAAGCTTGACCAGTCATTAGTCAACCGAAGTCATGAATGAAAAGAATAGTCATCTACACTACTCAGCACTCACAAGAACGCTTGAAGATGACATTTGGATAATTGACAGTGGATTTTCTAGGCATATGATAGGAGATCAATCCAGATTCTCCAATATAAATGAAAAGAATACATCGTACAAGATAGATCTTGGAGACAAAAGCACTTACCCAGTCGAAGGAATTGGTCAAGCCTCCGTCAAGTTGAAAATAGGTAACAATGTTCATTTGAGCAATGTCTTATATGTACCTGGTTTAGAAAATAATCTTGTATCCATATATTTCCTAGAAGACAAAGGAAATATAATAGCTTTTGTAGATGGAAAAGTGTTATCTTGGCCTAGAGACTCCAGCATAAAGAATGCTAGGGTTATTGGAACCCGTGAAGGAAATCGATACAGACTACTAGAAACAAATGATGAAGCTCTTATACATAATGAAGTCAATCTCAATGAACTTTGGCATAGAAGGTACACTCATATTAACTATCAAGCATTACCCTTCCTCAAAAATATGGTTGAAGGAATACCAGAATTACAGTCTACACATGAAGGAATTTTCACAGGATGTGCTCTTGGAAAGAATATCAAGAAACCATTCCCAAGAAGCAACAATAGATCTAAGGAGACTCTATATCTAATACATGCATATGTTTGCAGTCCGATGCCAATCAAATTTCTAGGAGTTTCTCTTTACTACGTAATATTCATAGATAATTACTCCAGAAAGACCTGGTTATATCTCTTGAAGACAAAGGATGAAGTATTCAACAAGTTTCAAGAATTCAAAGTAGAGATAGAGAAACTCACAAACAAGAAAATAAAGACCTTGAGAATAGATAATGGAGGAGAATACACATCCGAGGAATTCGTTGCCTTTTTCAAATCAGTGGGGATTAGGAGGGAGTTGATTGTTCCTCATAGTTCTCAACAAAATGGTGTAGCAGAAAGGAAGAACAGATCTATTGAAGAAACAATGAAGGCACTATTGAACGATCAAGGTTTATCTATGTATTTATGGGGAGAAGCA
>ML795072.1:157673-174238 GCA_009831015.1 Picea engelmannii | reverse complement strand
TGTTTGCAGACTAAAGAAAACTTTATATGGACTCAAGCAAGCCCCAAGAGCTTGGTATGCCAGAATAGACAGCTACCTAATCAGACTTGGTTTCTCCAAAAGTCATGCAGATCCAAATATTTACTACAAAGTCATGAATAATGCACCTTTGATTCTAATGCTATATGTTGACGATCTATTCCTAACTGGTGAAGAGTCTCTCATCATCCAGTGAAAAAAGGAACTATCTTCTGAGTTTGATATGAAATATATTGGTCTCATGCATTATTACTTGGTACTAGAAGTATGGAAAAATCATGGTGAAGTATTCCTTGGACAAGGAAAGTATGCAATAAATATTCTACAGAAGTTTGGAATGATGGATTGCAAATACATGGACACTCTTGTGACCAAAAACATAAGAAAAGTAAGAGATTATGATTCTGATCCAGTAGATCCATCCCTATATCAACAATTGGTTGGCTCATTGATGTATTTAGTAAACACTCAGACACACATTTGATTTTCCATAAACACACTAAGACAGTTCCAGGTGGAATCCATACATGAGCATTGGATAGCTGCAAAGCATGTTCTAAGATATATTTGTGGGAAACTAAACTATGGTTTAATATATACCGCATCCAATGATATACAACTTCATGGATTCATAGATCCAGATTGGGAAGGAAGTGTAGAAGATAGAAGGAGTACTTTAGGGATGTGTTTCATCTTGGGCTCCACTATGATATCTTGGGGTAGTAGGAAACATAAGTATTTCGCACTCAGCACAACAAAAGAAGAATATATTGCATTATGTGAGGCATGTACAAAGAAATATGGTTGAGAAAGCTAATTTTCAGATTATTTGATCAGGTTCCGGATTCAACCATAATACAATGTGACAATCAGAGTTGTATAAGGCTATCAGAACACCTAGTGTTTCATGAACGGTCAAAACACATTGAGATCAAATACTACTTTATTCGAGATAAATTCTAGGAAGGAGAAGTAAAGCTCCAGTATATCCCCATAGATGAGAAGACTGCAGATATTCTGACAAAGCCTCTGTCCAAAATAAAGATTGCATATTTTCGAAAAAAATTGGGGATTGTGGAAATAACTCCCTTAACTGAAAGGGAAGATATGAATCTCTAGGTTGGGAGGGAGCACTGACATATCATTGATTTGAGGATAGTCATTTTAAAGTTTGGAAAATGGTCCAGCTTGGGAATTTCCTTTCCAGTTTGGAAAGTGGTTTGATACTTCTGACGGACAAGCATTTTTCCAATTTGGAAAATTGTCCAGATCGAACGGTCATTTTTCGTAATGAAAGTGGTTCGATGGATTGATGATGTACCATAGACAATGATTCCATTTGTGGCCAGTGTGGGGGGATTTTCTAGGAAAATCTCTCTTCTTGACAGTCACTCTCAGTAGTGGTCAAGAATATTTCTCAACCTCACCAAACAGTCATTCTTTCAAAGCTCACAATTGTGAGCAGTTTCGAAGAATGCTCTATTTTGGAGGTTGGTGCAGGACAATCATTTCCTTAGGAAATGGTCTAGACAATCATTCCATGGGGAAGATTCATTCTCTCCAGATTTCACTTTTTTTAGTGTTGGAGGAATGGTCCAGGTTCATCAATCAAGGATAGACATTCCCTAGGTGAGACTCATTCTCTCCAGGTTTCACTTTGTTTAGTGGCGGAGGAATGGCTCGGATAGGTGAATGGTCCAGGCTCATAAATCAGGTAGTTATTATTCCTTGCTTGAGAAGAATAGTCTAGATATCCCATCATTGATGTTCTACTCTGAGGGTGGATGCTCTTCCATATCTCACAAATATGAGTGGAAGAATGGCCCAAATGACTTAGTTTATATCATAACATTGTTTCTGTGCAGGTTGATATCAGTTGATATGATTACCATGGAGATTTCATGTCTCCAGACAGTAGAGGTATGCTACTGTGGTGGATATGTTCCACTATTTTTTACTATGTGCAATAGATTGAGAAGTTGTGTACTACTATGGATAGACATAGTCCTATTCTATCAGTTGACATTGTACCAGTTATCATGGAGATTATCCAGTTGGATAAAAATGACGATTCTCATGATTTAATTAGCATGTGTGGCTACAATGATGCTTCTAGTTGAATGGTTTTTTTGTTCTCAAGACCATTATCTGTTATACCTCCCTAGCTAGTAGGGAGTGTTGATATTATGGTAGTTACGGAAGGTATTAACCTCCATTGTGACCTTTGAGAAGATTAGAATATTCCGGAAGCAAGAAAATAATTGAATATAACCCTAGAAGAGACGTCAACTAAAGGAGATAATTAATATTAATTAATTAGCACCTGGAATGAGAAGTCAGCCCTGATAGTTTGGCAGAAGCAGTATAAATATAGGATCCCATTCTTCACTTTAGACACAATTCTCATAATCCCAGAGATACACTTGTGTGCACTGCAGTTGGGCAGTGTTGTGCGCAAGTCCTGGAGAAGGTGTTGCCACCAGTTTTGAAGTCTATGGTTTCGGTCTTTCTGGGTTGGACTCTCTTATCATTCTTGGTTACCTCTTACTTTGTGCATTATCCTTGGTTGGCTATTGATTTTCTACCAGAATTCTTCTCTCTGTCAAGGTCAAGGTACTCGGGGGTGACATTAGTGCTTATGGTTGGGTGACAATATTGCTATATTGTCTATGGTTAAATGAGCACATACAATATTCAAACAGTTGCAATAGCTGCAACAACAGTTGCAGTTTACAAAATTCCATCCAAATGAGAATTTATTCATAGGAAGAGGTGTGTTAGGGTTAGGAGAGTCTTCCTATGATATTAGCTTCTTCAGTGAGTTATTTTGTGGTGTTAAAATGCCTTGTTTCAGGCCCTCTCTGAAACCAAAAGTTAACTAGATTAGTGTTCTTTTATTTTTAATCCATTAGCACAATAACTGCATATAAAGAATCATTGAAAGAATAAAATTCAAATCATACACAATATTTACCCTAGGGAAACCCTCTAGGGGAAAAACCAAGAAAACTTCCTAAATATAGATTCACCAACCAAGAACAATGTCTCTCTCCAAGAGAGAACTAACAAAGAAGATGATCCTCCTCAAACCCTTGACTAGGGAAGAGCAGCGCACTACATAACCAATATATACCAAATAATTAAACCAAGAACCTCTACAATGTCACCTCCTAGCTACAGTAGCTTCTCCCTCGAATACTTGCGCACTTATCTTATTAGCTATAGAACTTGTGTGTTGTGTGTGTTCAAATGAGGCACTAGCTTCCCTTATAAATAGTAGTTTGGCTAGCCTAAAATTAGGTTTGGTCCAACCTATCACTTTATCCTTTTATTTTTCATTTTACTTTTCAAGGCACAATAGGGCCGACTTTTACAAAGGCACAAAAGGGTCGTCTTAAAAAATATAATATAATAATTTTCTATAGGGTTTTGTCTTGGTCAAATACAATAAGAATATCTTCTAAAGCTACTCAAACTCCAACAATAACCTTCAAATACCAACTATGTCCAAAAAAAATCCCAACACTCACTCCTTCATATTGCCTTTAATGAAACTAGGGAGGAGATCCATGGAATTCTACTCAAGGCATTAGCCACCACATTCTCCTTTCCCTTGATGTACGGAATTCCAAAATTGTGCTTACTCATGAATCCACTCCATCTCCTCTGTCTAAAATTTAGATGAGTCCAAATATTTAGAGCTAGCAATAGCTATCATCATGGATTCCAAGTCTAAATCATGCATAGCATAAATCTCCTTGTGTTTCTTCATCTTCCTAGACATATATGCTATCACTACCCCATATAGAATTAACATAACATCCAACCCTTGTTTTGAGGCATCCATGTAGACTATGAATTTTTTATCCATATCAGGCACTCACAGGATTAGCATGCTAGTTAGTAATATCTTAAGCCTAATGAATGCAGTGTCTTTGTCACTGGTCCACTCATATTTGATTCTCTTGTGCTAGAAGATAGTGATGGGGTTTCTAATATTTGAGAACCCTTTCTCACAACTTTAATAATATCTATCTAACCCCATGAATATTTCCACCTCATGAGAATTTTTCGATACTGACCAATCCATTATAGCCATCACCTTTGTCAGGTCCACATAAATTCCTTCTCCTAAAATAATATGACCAATATAATGAATCAGTTTTCAAAAGAAAGAGAATTTTGACAACTTGTCATACAACATTTTTTATTTTAAGTATGATAACACTAATTCCAAGTGCTCCTCATGTTCCCTTTCATTCCTAGAATATATGAGAATATCATCTAGAAAGACTCGCACAAAGTGGTCTAAGTAATTTCAAAATACATTGTTTATGAGGCTCACAAATATAGTTGGTGCATTGGTTAAAATGAATGGAAGCACTATGAACTCATAGTTCCCAAACTGAGTTTGAAAGGAAGTCTTAGGAATGTCACCTTCCTTGATCCTTAAATGGTGATAATATGACTACATATTGATTTTTGAGAACATTGTTGCTTCTTTCACTTGACCAAAGAGATCATCTATCTAAGGTATCGAGTAACTATTCTACAATGTGACTCAATTCAAATCCCTGTAATCTATACACAATCACAAGGAACCATATTTTTTCTTGAAAAATATTATTGGTGCAATGAAGGTGAAACACTGGGCCAAATAAGCCCTAAGTCCAATAGTTCCTTCTACTACATTTGCAACTCTTATAGTTCTATATCTATCATCCTATACTGTTTCTTGGAAATTGGATCCACATTGGTTTTTAGCTTGATCGTGAAATTAAGTTCCCTCAAATTTTTTGGGAATAAAATCCTTGAATTTTGAAAAAAAATGGGTACTGATCTAAAGAGCATCCCTTCCTATCACTTACCACTATGACTTCATGCAAGAGACATCCTTACCTCAAGAAAAAATTAACTTTCATTATTCAGATGAAATGTAGAGACACCTTCCTCTTGATATCATGGATCTCTATCGTCCTTCCTTCCACATCTAACCAAATCACTCTCTTCTTGAAGTAGTCTACAAAATCTTGATAGCTTCTAGCTACTCCATACCAATAATTAGATCATACACCCCCAGGGTAGTGACATACACCCTTAACCTAGTTTTGCACACCCCTAGGTCGACAAAACATTTCTCAACACTAGGTCCTACTGCTTTCTTTACCTAAGAATCCATATCAACTTATTTAAATTCGTCAGGCTCATAGGTTTCCAACCAGAATTTTTCTAATGCATATGGTGAAATGAAACTATATGTTGCATAGAAATCAAATAAGAATTTAAATGTGTCATGATTTAGCATACCAGATGAATCCACCATAGTGGATTGATGTTTTTATTCATGATTTTTAACCATTTCATAGATCTAATGGTTACTATATTCCTTCCCCATTGAGGCATTTCCTTATCTATGGTACCATATTTTGACTCATGGAAGTCGCACTGGTAATGAGGTTCCATGCACCCCAACAAGTAATTTGGGGAAAAATTTGTATATTTTTTTGTGGTGACCTATAAATTGAGTTCCTTCCCCTAGAACCTCTTCCCCTAATAACATATCCCCGTGAAATTCTTGGACTCACATAAGTCTCTAATGATTCCTAAGATGTTTCACTTGTTTCCATTGAAACACTTGTTGCAACCATTGTAGGTGTAGCTCTATTTCCATAAGGAGGTGGCCTAGAACTTCCTGTTAGAGCAAGATTTGCCTCACCCTATGCAATCTTGCAGAGAGGGACTTATTCCATTCCCCCATTCAGACTCATTTTCCCTGATGATAAAATCAAGAGATAAAAATATAAATTTTTCCACTTGTATGCACCTTGGAAGCTATAAAGCAAGCATATACGTTGGCTGCTCCACTACAGCCCGCGTACATCGAGATTTGTGCCAGAAAATCAAAATTAAATGTCAATTTTTCATGTGACGACATGATATATATGATCCTTAGCCTTCCATATATTGGAAACGTTCTGAACCGGCCCTTCAATTTCATTTTGAAGGATATAAAGAAGCCAATTCCGAGCTATGGAAAAGGAGAGAGAATTTAATTTTGAGAGAAAAGTTACTCTGGAGAAATTATTTACTTCATATTGAGTCTACATCCCTTTGTCCTTTAAGTCTGAACACAGTGTTCAACCCCCAAGCTCTTCCCTTATTGATKGAGAACCTCWTTGTYTCYCTYWTATGAGCTTKCCTTTGGTGGAGGATTGAAGTGGTGGAGGCCCAGYTSGAAKGAACTYRRTHTCTYKRTTCYGAACYRTGYCKACACRDAAGTYTRTAWTATTTYSRCTTMTGVTRATCATTTATTAATADAAATACTSMTTTCHYRTCYWATTGATATCYTGCARATATATGWRTTATTATCCATGKGYGTATTTSTTATGTATATTGATGGATTATGCTATCTAATGTGCTAACCTTTTATATTTCCACCATATGCTTGTTTTCGCTTGTTTGTTGAGAACTTGTTGTGGGTATATAGCTTTGGGTCAAAGTTCTCAACGGTGGACATCATCGAACATCTAGACATGGTAGGCCTCTTTCTTATCTTACTTGCACATTGGTTTATATATCATGTTGTTGGGATAGAGTTTATTTCTACAGTCATTTCCGTCTATTGTGGTTCACCCTAACCATAGAGAGATTTTCCTCATAACAGAATTGGAGACCATATTGGGGATGAATCTTCTTTCTTAGGGTTTGAAGTACTTTTCTCCTTAGATTTCTCTCATTTCTATTGTGGCTCTTATCGTATCATTGCTTGACATCTCTTGTTCACTCTGGGTCTGAGTTTTCAGCCTTTCTCCCTTGCTTGGCCTTGTTTCAAATCATATACGTGTCTTTTTCCCTGATAGATGCATGTACACGTAGGTTGTCTTACTGCAAGCTACGTATATATGCTATGTTTTCCCAAACATATGCGTACACACTTTTTCCTTGTCTATTTTCTTGGTTTGGTGTTTGTTGGGTGGGATTTGATGCTTCTTGAACCTTCTTAGGTCCATGTAGTGCATGTTGAGTGTCTGTGGGATGACATGAAACCCTCTTTTGGTTGAATTTTTGGGTGAAGTTTTTCTCCTCATATTTTCATTTTTATTATCTTGGTACATTGGGCTGGGTGTTTCTTTGCTTGATATCATGCTTGAGTTATCTCTTTTTTATACACAGTAGGGCTATATATCACGTTGCTTTTCAATCCATGCATTTTCAGTTTCGATATATTGAAAATACAAAAACATAGGCATTTTGCATTGCTTGGCATTTTTGTCTTTTGAGTTTTTATCATTAGCTTAGTGCATACAGTGAAAGATTTCATTTTACTTCTTAATTGAAGAGTTGAATTTCAAAATTGCATCGTTTTTAGAAGCATATCATACATTAAAAGTTAAAGTTAGTAATTTGCATTATTTTCATATTTACTTTTCTTGCAGTTTCATAACACCACGAGTTTCATCACAATACCTTTTTGAGTAATCATGGCCATAAAATCAACGCTATGATTTAAAATTTATTAGTAACGATTTTATTTTCTAGGGTGCAGAAACTAGCCTAGGATTTAGTGCCTTGGAAGAGAATTTTTTGAGTAAATTTATCCAAGGTAATTAAATCAACATATGTGTCTGAGTCATGGAGTGGATAAATCCATTGTATAATTGGTAATATCAGGAGGATTCTCTCACACCGAAGTTAATCATGAGGTCACGCAAAGTCGGTTGAATGGATATCCCCCTGATACCTTCCTAGTGTCAGAGATATTTCTGGGGATCTATTCATATCTGGGGATCTTGTTAGTGCCTTTACCTCCGTGAGAGGTGGTGCTTTCAAGGTTTCAGGATTTTCTACCCTGCCCATATGGTGGACCTGACTTACGAATGCTCACCTATGCATCAATTATATAGTGGTTGATTAGTTTCTTGAGTTAGGTGTCTCATATGTTACTTGTAGAGGTTATTCTACAGGTACCCTGGGTCAGATAAGGGTCGGACAACACACAACCTTTATGGAGGATTACCTCTCTGGGGGGATCTGACCGACTGGTTAAGCCCACGAGGGCCTTTATAACTAATTTTGTTACCTCTGATATTTAGCAGGGAGTCTCAAGCCCCTCTTTGGTGAGACATACCTTCTCTAGGGAGGGAGGCCACTCAACCACTTTACCTTGTTTGCATGCATATTGGTCGTTTGAATTTTGGTGTGCTCTTTGCTTACTAGTTAGCCTTAGGATAAATTTTTTATCTTTAGAGTCTTAAGTCATCGTGGACTCAGACCAGCCTCCCTATCGGTCTCATCACTTGTTACAGTTACCACTGTATTTCATGTCCTTTCCTTCTAAAAGGCGTAGAGTAATTATATGTGGTACACACACATCCATCATTCAGACTTGTGATTCTACAAGGATGATTACTAAACCTGGTATTCAGAATTATGGGAGCCCTTCGACTCCCATACCCACTATAGTTAATGGCACCCCTTCGAATCCTGCAACCTCTATGGTCGTAGCGCCAGAGGTACCTATCATTACTATGGCCCAACCTATAGTTAATGCTCAAGCTACCACCTCGAACCCCTTTGGGTATCTTGGCCACTCACCGGGATACAATGTTCAGTCCATCCCTATGGCTTCTAGTCCATTTTCTTATGGTATGCCAAAATTCACTTTGCAGTTTTCAAGCTCCATCCCAGTTGTTGACCCTAATTCTAGCATTGGGCTTGGGGGAAGTACACCTCCCTACACTCCTTTTTCATTTGGTGGATCTCAAATCCCTCAAATGACTCCTAATATGGGAGGTATCCCTGCTTTTAACCCTGGGTCAAATCCTCCTACTTCTGGGTGGAATAGTCAACCTGGCGGATAAGCTTTGGCTCAAGTTTCATCCTACAATCCTACCTCCTCGGCGCAAATTCTGACCAATTATTTTGGCATGATGAATCTGACTCTATCCTTCGATTTTCAACCTGGAGGAGGTTAGTTTCACACTTTGGGCAACCCCCAACCTGGATCTAATCTGGTTGGGGGGAATTTCTATAACCCTCAATAGAACATTCCAGCTGGAATGATACCCAACCAACCTTATATGAATCAGACTAGAGGAGGGCCTTATAATGTTGGACAGGGCCATGGTGTTTACCAGAACCCTGGATGGTTTGCAAATACACAAGAACAATATTTCCTGGGAGGTTGGGGCCAGATGTCACAACCCCGTCTCCCTTTTCTGACCACGCTTAATCTGCCAGATTTGGATAAGTTAATGAATGACCTTGTGAGTCATGATCCTACATGGCCCCCGGTCCCCACCAAACTTCCTTTGTACATCCTGAAGTTCGAGGGTAAGAATGGAGAGGATCCTGGTGATCATGTCACTACCTTTCACCTTTGGTTCTCATCAAACTCCCTTAATGACGACTCTATTCATTTGATATTATTTCAATGCACCCTCATCGGAGTTGTTGTGAAATGGTATATTGAGCTACCCAAGGGGGCATATGGGACTTTTAGTCAGTTGGTAATGTTCTTTCTTAACCACTTCCAGTTGCCCATTCGTTATGATGCTAGATTAGAATTATTGTCAACTTTACGCCAGGATACTGCCACTCATATATCAGACCATATCCAGGAGTGGCATAGATGGAAGAGGTTGATTAAGACCCCTATACCCCCAACCTTTATTTTAGAATGGTTTCTTAAGTCTTTGTACACTCCTATCTCGAAGGACATTGCTACCTCCGAGGTTACCACTGAGGAGGAAGATATATTTAGGGCCCATTAGTTAGATTTGATTTATGCTCAGTCTGGGATTTTATGCCACCTTCTTCCTGACGCACCATGGTCTACTTACGACCCTAGGAAAAATCCTGGACCTCATGCCGACAACATTATAGGTTCCGCCAATGTAAAGTCCACAGACTTGGTGACAAACCAGTTGAAAAAGTTGTCTTTAAGGCAGTCTACAGGAGGGAAAACCATGTCTGTGTCTTCCAACCCCACTTAGTTGGTGGATGTACACTCAGTGCAATCATCGACCAATTCGAATGGTAGCCAACAACCAGGAGGGAATAAGAAGAAAGGATGTAATAATCGTAAGGGTGGGAAAAATGGTAATAAATCCAAGGACAATAATAATAATGAGAAGATCGGTAGTAACGTTGGAGAGGGAAAATGAGAAAAATGTAAGGTGAAGTTTCCATGTAAGCTTTGCACAGACGATCACCTTACCCATTTGTGCCCCAAACTTGCAGAAGTTGCGAGGCTATTAGCTCAATCACCCGTCGTGCTGATGAATCCATTCCCACATAATCAACACTTAGCCTCGATCTACTCAAACACCAAAAATGCAACTAGTGGAGGTCAAAACTAGTAGTCGCATGATGGCAACCATTTATGTATCAATATGGTCGATGCGAAAAACGAAGTAGCCACTCAATATTGAGACTATAGTTCTAAACAAACTAAGTATTTTCTATAATCTCCTCCTCCTCCTCCGGAGACGACTTTACAGATTGAGAAACCGGAGCCACTGCCTCATATTCCGAAAGGAGTACTTAAGCGCTCTACCCATAATCCAAATGCTAGAGCCGCCTAGAACTACTCTATTGTTGAGGACCTGGGTCAAACCCCTTGTGTGATGTCGGCTTTAGAGGTACTCCAGACATGTCCTTCATAGAGGAATGCCTTACTCAATGCTTTAGGATCTCTAGAACCCAGTGGATCAAAGGTTATCAAGTTTGATGTTACATATGTTAAGCCTCTCTTTCCTTACCATGTGGCTTTCCAAATCCATGTGGAGTATTCAAAGTATACCATCAAACATGTGGTTGTTGATGAAGGCGCTGCTATGTGTGTGATGTCCCTGGTTTGTTGGAAGGCTCTCAATTCTCCGACACTTTCCAAGTCATCGAACATGTTGACTTCTTTTGACGGTCATTCCTTCTGCCCTCACAGTATTCTCCTTGCCTTTCCAGTCCAATTAGGTGGGAAGACGATAGAGGTGGAAGTGGAGGTAGTTGATGCACGTCTGGATTATAACCTATTACTAGGTCATAATTGGACTTATGCTATGATCATCGTTGTGTCATCTTTCTTCCATACTCTTTATTTTCCTCAAGAAGGGAAGATTGTGACGATCGATCAGTTATCCTTTGTGTGCTCTAGTCCTAATGCATCTCTTGGACCGTTGATCCCTATGATCGAAAATTCTCAGTCGACAACTGAGAATATCTGTGTCGAAATGTATTCTTCCCTTATGGGTACTTTTGAATTCTTGGCACCGAACCATCACATTTATGCCATGTCCAATAGGCCCGTCTCGACTGGGAAGTCCATTCCTTTCCACACGTATTATTTCAATGATCTGTGGACCCTACCTTCCTCAAATTCATCTTGTGAAGGGCAGTCGCATACTAGGATGGCCATGCCACTATCGGTAGCAGAGATTGTGTATCAATCTATTCTCGACTCTTCCTCCGATCTCAATCCAGATCCCTCATCGATGGACGAGGAGGATCTCGTGTCTAGGCTCGTGTGGGCCACTTTGTTGTATTTTTCATAGGATTTCCTCAATGGGAATTTTCCCTCGGACGAAGCCATCATCGAAGCCATGAATGGTTCCGACAAAACTTGGGATGGCATGCATCACCGCTCTTATTTTCTCCCAGAGATTGAAAGAATAGAACAAGATGAATTTCAATCCACTTTGAGTGAGATAGTTGGTCATGCTGTAGTTCCACTTGATACACATAGCATTTATGCCAAAGGAAATATGGTGAGCATTTCTCCTACCATCGTGATCAACACCTCTCGTACCCCTGGTAAGGTTGAAAATGTAAATATCGGTGCAGATTGTTCGCTAGAGGAAATCCTAATCTACACTAAGCTCTTCAAGGAATTATGAGACGTAGTTGCTTGGTCCTATGAAGAGATTCCAGGGATCTACCCTCATATTGTCGAACATGATATTATAACTTATCCGGATGCTAAACCTATTCGACAACGTCTTTGAGTTTTCAACCCTCGAAAGGCCCCTGTTATTAAGGCATAGGTGGAGAAGCTACTTAATGTTGGCTTTATCTACCTGGTTCCTTTAACCGAATGGGTATCCAAACCCATTCCTGTATATAAGTAGCAAGGAACCATCCACGTATGTATGGATTTCCGTGACCGAAATAAGGCTTATCCGAAAGATAACTTTCCCACACATTTCATCGATCAAATTCCCAACGCATGTGTGGGAAGCGAAGTATTTTCCTTTATGGACATATTTTCAGGATATAATCAAATTCAAATCAAACTCGGGGATCAACAAAAGATGACATTTATTTGTCCTTGGGGTACTCTTGCATACTGGAAAATGCCTTTCGACCTTAAAAACATCAAAGAAACCTTTTAGCATGCCATGAAGTTTTGCTTTTCATGATCTTAAGAACATAGTCGACGCTTACCTTGATGATCTTGTTGCTCACTCTCGCAAGAGAGTGAATCACATTACTCACCTTCATCATGTTTTTGAAAGATGTTGTTATTATAAAATCTGGTTGAACCCTCACAAGTGCATCTTTTGCATTAAGTCTAGTTTCCTTTTAGTTTTTCTAGTATCTGAGACTTGGATCATGGTAGATACACTTAAGTTTGAGGAAATACTTCAGTTTCCTCCCTCGTGCATGATTAGACAACTTCAGGGTTTACAGAAGAAAGATAACTTTCTTCATAGGTTTATAGTGAACTATGCCACTATCACTAAAGGTTTCATGCATCTCTTGAAGAAGGACACACCTTTTATCTAGGATGAGTGAGCCCAGGAGTCCTTCGATGCCTTGAAGAAAGATTTGGTGTCGGAACCTCTGTTGAAGCCTCCTGACTAGAACAGAGATTACTTGCTTTATATCGTCGCATCTGATGATACGATTGGTATGGTTCTGGTTCAAGAGGATGATGAGCTCCATGAGAACATCATTTATTATCTTAGTCGAACTTTACTCAGTCCTGAACTTAATTACACTCATGTTGAAAAGCTAGCTTTGGTTGTCGTGCACACAGTTCATCATTTGCTTCATTATATATTAATTTGCAATACTACAATGGTTGTTGATGTCAATCCATTTCAATACGTCCTGACCCAACGTATCATCGAGGGAAAATATAATAAGTGGATTGTCATTTTACAGGAGTTTGATCTCGATTTCACTTCCGCGAAATCCAAGAAATCCTTATTCTTTGCAGAGTTGATATCCTATTTTCCATGATTAGATGAGGACGTTATCCATGTTGATTCATTTTCGAACGAACACAATTTTCTTGTCTCATCATCTGACCCCTGGTATGGATACATCGTTCTTTATCTTCATACCTTGAAGTTCCCTCAAAATCTCTCACGAGATGAACGACGACGTATAAGATACCAAGTTAAGAAATATACTATCTTTGGTGACACTTTGTCTCACCAAGGAATAGACAATATCTTGCATCGTTGTTTAACTCATGGAGAAGCTAATTCTGTTCTGAACGATTTCCACAGTGGGGCTTGTGGTGGCCATCTATCTAGGCTTGTGACAGCCCCAAAACATTTGCGAGCTGGTTATTTCTGGCCTATTATCTTTAAGGATTGCATTGAAGTGATTAATAAATGTCACCCCTGCCAGGTGTTCACTCAGAAAATGTGCTCCTATCCAACCCCTCTTCATTCATTCATTACAGTTAGTCCCTTCACTAAGTGGGGGGTGGACTTCGTCAATTGCAACCCAACTTCAACTGGGGGGCATCAACACATTATCATGGTCATCGACTACTTTACTAAGTGGGTCGAGGCCATGCCTACAGTTAAGGCCGATGGGAAGACTGTAGCCTTCCTTGTATTCAATCAGATTATTGCCCGGTTTGGTATCCCGAGTGAGATTGTCACTAACCATGGAAGTCACTTTCAGAATGAGATGATGGAAGAACTAGAAGCTAAGATGGGGTTTAGACATGGTAATTATTCTCCCTATTATCCCCAGGCAAATGGACAAGCAGAGGCCATCAACAAGTCTCTCAAGACCATTTTGCAAAAAACTATCAGTCAGAGTAAATCCAACTGGCACATCATGTTATATCCTGCACTCTGGGCATACCTAACCTCAGTCAAGATTTCCATTGGATTTTCCCTTTCCAACTAGTACACGGTGTGGAGTCGATTTTACCTATTGAATGTGAAATCCCTTCTCTTAAGTTGGTATCCGTGCTCCTACCTGACACTTTTGATCTCAAAGGACACCTTGTACACCTAGAGAGTATCAATGAGAAGCTTCGAGATGCCTCTACAGCTATTGAGGTGAACAAATGATGTGTCAAGTTTGAGTACGATAAGTCTGTTTGTCCTCGATTGTGCGTTGAGGGTGACTTTATCCTCTTGTATGATCAATCCAAAGAACCACTGGGAGCAGGAAAGTTTAAGCCCATGTGGCACGGTCCTTATATCATGCGACGTGTTCTAGAAAAAGGAGCCTATGAATTAGAATATTATGAAGGGAATAAGTTGGCCGAGCCTAGAAATGGGCCCTACTTAAAAAGATACTACACTTGAGCCCCAGGCTCGAGTGAAACAATATGTATACTAATGTAATTTAGTGTATATATCTCTTTTATTTTTCATCTTTGAATTGCTTATTGAGTTTTCACTTGGTTGACAGATGTCAACAGATTCATTGGTCTACTTAGGATTCACAGATGTGGCCATTCATCACACACAGAACTTGGCTTCTATCGCATGGTTAGTTTACTCACTCGAGGGTCTACTGGTGTCTTTAGGTGGTGTATGCCTACGGCCATCCACGAATAATGTGGCTGAATATATCGTCGTTATATAAATTTTGCGCGATGTTATCTCACATGGTATTCTTTCATTAGAAGTTCGCATGGATTCCCAGTTAGTAGTATGTTAGTTGAACGGTCATTATCGCATCCATGATCCTACATTACTATGACGATTCCTACGGATACGTCTTTTAGAACGAAAATTTGATTTTATTACATATTATCATATTCAGAGGAGTTCTAATCATGTATATGATGCTTATGATAACTTTTTTTAGATTGGCATTTGTCACATAATAAAAGCAGAGAAAACCATCTAATCAATGTACACATTGTAAAATATAAGTAAATTCGAAGATATTCTTTTATATATTTCAAAAAATATGGTGTTTATAGTACAAAATGGGGCTAACACCCTCAATACATATATACGGTCAGTATTACAATATCCCACGGCATCTATGCCTGTGGTGCTAGATGTGTATCATGGTAAAAACCACGGCGTTTGCGAGATGCCGAAAGAGTCATACCCATGCCCTAGGTACACCAACCACCTGTCGTTGCATGGCTTCAGGCAGATCCTCTACATGAACCATGGGTATCCTATAAGTCAAACACGACAGGTTTCCCTACATGTTTTGTAGGACCCTATCGGCCTCTCCTCCCACTGCCTCGTCTCCCTAGTTCCTCCTTCGATGTCGAGGAAAACCCTCTGGCTTTCGTGGACCCACATCTGCAGCACACAAATTCTATTCAATACTTAAGCACCATCCAAAAATAGTTTTTTCCCAATTATACAAAAATATGAAAAAAATGAAATATGTAAAATCTTTTTGACATACCTATGTCACCCTAGGAAGACCCTGGTGGAAGTGGCACGTCTGGATATCCTCTAAAGTTGATCCCCTCATAGGGATATCCATTCAGATTGATGACCTGTCACTGCCACCAGTAGAAGAAGTCCTCTTTGTAGGGTGTTGGAACCCTACCTCCTCCCTCCCGCCTCATCACCTCAATCCATCATGCCATGGTTGGATCGGGAGGTCCTCGAGGAAGAATCTCCACTCTAGGTCCCAAGCCTGGAACCCGCTCGAAAAAGAAACTGAACAAGATGGAGGCAAACCCAAAATTTCTTTTGGCCCCCTGCTTGCACTCTATCAACTGGCTCTTCATATTCGCCAGTAGTGAGGTACACCATTCATACATTGTGGGTCTCGCACATTTCACTGAATAGAACATGAGTGGCCTCGATGCCTGGTGCAACGAGGCCGAACCTGTAATCTTGATCAAGACTAGGACAATGATATTTAGATTGAGATTGTTTATTTCCCGGATAGGGACTTGACTCGCTACCTTAGGAGTCCCTGCTACACAGTGGGTGTCAATATATTCTTCTATCTTCATCCTGCTACCTGCTCCCCCCGACTTGAGGTTCACAACCTCCTCCAATGTGATAGATCTGTCAAAAAGTAAATGTCCTCTACTTCAATTCCAATGGTTTCCCATCGAGATTGAAGCTCTCGCTATTAGGGTCCCAATAACCCACCAACATCTCCAACAACCTCACGTGGGCTCTCATTCCTTTGAGCACCCAAAACTTATATAAACCACATCATTTTAAGGCCATTTGGTCCCCCAGATCTCATTTTACAGCGGCATCAACCTCCTCATGTTCTCTCTCTCTCCATTCAATAACCATCCTGTCAAATACAAATTGAATTTTGAGTTAGAATCCTTCTTTTTTCTCATTTGTGTGCCT
>ML795072.1:142351-152418 GCA_009831015.1 Picea engelmannii | reverse complement strand
CACTTAAATGGATAAGCAATCATCATCAAATGCACATAACAAAACAGTGCACAATCAAATTTGCAATTTCATCTAAGTATGTGGACGAAGTAACTTGTGATGGTGTGTCATTAAGAGAATGTGGAATGATCTTAGGTAGTCCATACTTATTTGATCGTAGGGCAATCTTCTACAGGACAAAGAATCAATATCAATTCACTAAAGTAGGTCATGATTATGTGGTTCATGCTCATCGTGTTAAAGCAAATAAAACACTTCAAACAAGGGAACAATTAACGAATGCAGTGCAAGCATGCAACAAACCAATAATTGTTTCAAATGAAGTAATTGATCTCAAGCAAGAACAAAATATGGTTTTTGAATGGAAAATAAATCATAAATTCTTTCAAGATAAGCTCATGTCGTGCAGATATCTAAAGTATATCAGCTCATTTGCAGTCGTCTTTTTGATGCTGTCATTAGCAATGTTTTCTACATTGATGATAGTGGCTTCAGTAAGATGTAACAGGGTTCAAATGGCTAACAATATACTGTCAGCTGTCATGATTGTGTTACAACTGATCTTGATGAGACAGGTGCACAGGATAGAGTTCAAAGACAGAGAGCAAGTCGGGTGGCCTATCCCGAGCTTGTTGACTGGTCAGTAACCTTTTGGGGACCAAAAAGTCTTATTGTAGGGAGGTGTGATCCGAAATCGGATCCAAAAGCCTAACAGGGCTTGAAAAATTCTCAAAAATGAAAGTGCTCGGAATGCAACGAAACCTATTCCATTGCATCTGTCTCGTCTTCCTGATTCCGGTGGTATATTTACTTTGTAAAACGGGCTCTGTATGGAGAAGATATCACATTCTATCCGAAAAGTCAAACAGGTAAAAAAAAAGGGATGATTGTACAGTCCGTACAGTCCACGTGCCACGAACCCATTTATTGTGACACTGAACCCTCCATCTGCTATAAAGTTGTGTCATTTTCAAGTGGTAGAGACTTACCGAACATGGGTGCCCTAGATAGATCCCCCACTGCATTTGGTACCCATGCAGAAATTTTTTCAACAGGACCGGGAGTCCCTCATTACTCAAACTTGACTTTATGCTGAGCCTCATTTCCCATTCATAAACATGGGACTTTATATCCCGTGGACTCCCAAATGAGTTTAATTTAAGCTCTTTTCCGACTCATCTAAAAAGGAAAATATTGTCGAGTGATTTGTCCCTTTCACACTCGTTAAATTGGATTTGAAAGATCATGAGTCTTAGTTAAGCTCTTTTCCGACTTGTTATCAAAAAGCGAAAAGATCGCCGAGTGAACTTGTCTTTTTCACACTCATACATTGGTTTTGAAAAGACATCTATTTGGAAAAATGTTATCCCTTTTTCACACCAAGTAGACTAAAAGACATAAAAAAGGACATTTTTTGGCATTAAGTTGTGATTGCATCTCATGCCCTTGCTTGCAGTATTGAGCCTATAACCAGTTCTCTCTTTGCGTTATAAACCATTCGCCTCAGCAGTTTTGCATCCTCAACCAAGGAGATCCTTATTCATATCCTTCACAATTTGACACCCTATACCTAGGAGGGAACATCCCCCATCTCCCACATGCATTTCCCTGAATTGAGCATAGGTACGTTCCACTGTTGGAACTAGTTTTGTTTACTTGCGACACTTGTTTCCTCCTTTGTATCATAGCATTCGTTTGTTATGAAAAAACAAAAAAAGATGGGTGGGAAGGGAGTATTATCTTATATTGGCAGCATTCGTGTCACCTTTGAATAGAGAACAAAGTTATTTGAGTCCATTCATCATAATTTTGTGTGTAGCATGGCCTTAGGAAGCTGAGCTCGTTACAGAATCTTCTCTACTGACTGGTTACTCTTCCAGTCCCTACAGAGAACTTCATTGATGCCTCCTGCATATCATGATTTTATCATTGGGTCTATGTTGCCAGAGTCCACCATATGTCTCATGCTCTTGTTCAAAGGAAGTCTATCAACCTATGTCGACGACTCCTCAGAACTCTTGACTTTGCATGTTGGCCATACTCTCAGTTGTCTCAAAATCACATGATACTTTGGTCCTATCATGCACCCTGGCCCTAGTTTCATCATTTGTAGGTAACCTTGAACCCAACAGTCGACATTTCATTATTGGTCATTGACTGGGTGGTTTCCCTTGTGTTCGACGACAAGCCATCTATTCACACATTGGGATTTGTGCAGTGTCTTGGATGTCATTAGCCTTATTGGTGGTTTCCTTGCCTTTGTCAGTAGTTTTCATCATTGGATGTTATTCAAGGGATCTTTTTTGTGTACCGCTTGCACTTGGTACATGCGAAAGATGCATAGGGTCGTTGGTTCGTGAACTTGTTCTTCGTCTAATTTCCACCAAACCATGAAGCTCCATGAGAGCAAAGTTACTCTGTAAAAATTATTTACTTCATATTGAGTCTACATCCCTTTGTCCTTTAAGTCTGAACACAATGTTCAGCCCCCAATCTCTTCCCTTATTGATGGAGAACCTCTTTGTCTCCCTTATATGAGCTTGCCTTTGGTTGAGGATTGAAGTGGTGGAGGCCCAGTTGGAAGGAACTCGATTTATTGGTTCTGAACCATGCTGACACGGAAGTCTATAATATTTTCACTTCTGCTGATCATTTATTAATAGAAATACTCCTTTCCCATTCAATTGATATCTTTCAAATATATGTATTATTATCCATGGGCGTATTCGTTATGTATATTGACGGATTATTCTATCTAATGTGCTAGCCTTTTATATTTCCACCATATGCTTGTTTTTGCTTGTTTGTTGAGAACTTGTTGTAGGTATATAACTTTGGGTCAAAGTGCTCAATAGTGGACATCATCGAACATCTAGACGAGGTAAGCCTCTTTCTTATCTTGCTTGCACATTGGTTTATATAGCATGTTGTTGGGATAGAGTTGATTTCTGTAGTCATTTCTGTCTGTTGTGGTTCACCCTAGCCATAGAGAGATTTTCCTTGTAACACTTCCTCTCCTAGAGAAGGTCCGAGGGGTCTTGCCTGCAAATCCCAATTGCTATGGAATGGAAGATATGATGCCTCCTTTTATATCCAAAATTTCATATGTATAACAAGAATTTTCAACTACTTTAGGAACTAAAGATGGTTTCTGAATTCGCACCAGGGTCATTATATTATGATTCAACATGTACAGAGAGTGATCTTCCTAATGTTGATTGGTGTCCATATATGGGACATATTTAATCAGTTCCATGAACCTTATCTCGTACTCCTCCACTCGCTGGTTTCTCTAAACCAAACAATGAAAGGATCCTACTTGTTTTTCCTCATAAAATGTGGGAAGGTACTTTCTCCTAAACTTCTCCTCAAATAACTCCCATGAGACGATGTATGGAGTGAGGTGCAACTATCTTTCCATGTTTCCCCACCAATTCAGGGAACTGTCTCAAATATGAAATATGGTTATTTTGGTTTTCGAGGTTGAAGCATAATCTCTTAGTGAAAAGCACCTTGGCATTCCCTCCAACCATGCCTCGACGTGTTCTCCTACAAGACCCACAGAAAAATGTGGGAGCTTGATTTTTTGAATCTCTCTAGTAATGTCCTCGGGTGGATATCCTCACTTTGAGTTCCTCAACCCTTCTGGGTTTCCCACCCTAGATGAATGGGGCTGCACTACCACATTTATTGCTTAGCCCCCTTTTAGTGTCTCATTTATAGTCTCTAGAGAGCGCAAGTTGAGAGATAACTTAGGTGATGGTGGTGGTTGACAATGTTGATGGTCTTTGTGGTGGTATTCCCCATGTCCTAACTATATCAAATATTTCATTCTACATCATAATTGAAGGTTCATTAGTAATGATTAAGGCATTCCAAGTTTTGTTTACACACACACACACACACGGATGTATAGGTGTAAGTTTCATTTATACTTACTTGTAACGAGTAGTACTCACTCAAGGAAACATGGTTATAGATCAAGGGGGGGTCAATAAGCATCTAAGTTCAATAATTTTATCAAGGTACCCTAATGTCTCCCTCACCTTTCCAACATTGTTGTGTGTACTTGTCAATTACCCTAAATTACTTATTTGTAAGACCCATCTATAACATGAGTCAAAACCCCTCTTATAACCATGTATAACCCCCCACCCCATAACCAGTATTCATTCATTCATAACATTATACACAATATTCATAACATTATACACCTTAATTAATAAAATTATACAAATTAATGGACCAAAAAAAATAAAAAATTATATATATACCCTTTTAAATAAATTATCATCATTTATATATTTATTTACTAATAAATAAATAAATAAAACTATATATAATAAATACAATCAATTAAAAAAATATAAAATAAATAACATTTAAAATAATAATCAAAATAATAAACCATAAATATCAATATCAACAATTTATGGGGTAGGAAACATGGGGCCTCGATTAGGTTCCTCCCCCTCTCATTTCCCACAATAAAAAATTCATGGACACTTAAACTCTAATTTGTCTTGCACCTTCCTCATTTACATGGTTCGTTTGCACATGGAGGTGCATATGTAGCTCAGTAAGTGTGGAGAGACACGTCATAATGGGTTCATTTGACATGGTTTATATATATTTCATTTCATTTTTTATTAATGTTTTCTTTTTAATTGCATTTAGTTTAAATTTAAATAGTCTGGGCATGGGCTTGTGCTCGGTTTCTTGTGATCTTAGCTTTGGTTATCGAGCTTGGCATGGTTTGTATAAGCAATGAGGTTAAAGTTTGGCTTAGTTCAAAAGATTATTGTTTTTTTTTTAATTTACTTGAGGTTAAAGTTTGTCTTAGTTCAAAGGATTATTGTTTTTTTTTAATTTACTTATATATATGTGTGTGTGTGTTTTGTGTCTGCGAGAGAGAGGTGGTTAGGGATCGAATCTGACGTACTCAATAGGTCTTATGTTTTGTGGTTTCACAGGCATGCTCTAGGTTTCGTCTCTTGTTTGTTTTGTTTGTGGGGTTCTCGTTTTTTCCTGTTTTTTAAGTTTTGGGGCAAATGTTCATTTTGGCAGCCTTTTTCTAGTGTTGGAGTCGTTCTCTCTGACTCGTGGTGTAATCAGTGGAATTTCCAAAGGCAGAAGATTTTATTGGTTCATAATGATTAATGATCTAGTGTATTTTGAAGGCAGCAGCCCCATCCCGATGAACATCTTCCATTCGCAGAAGGAATATGGAATCTGTCCTTTTTCACTGAGGAAAAGGAAAATCAAACATTGGTTGAAGGGACAAGTGGTGATGCCTTGACATAACTAAAAAATCCAATAATGTCCATTCCATATCGCTTGATGGAAAGGTGGTGGTTTTTTTTCCAATCCTCAAGTGCTCATACCAAGCAATCCAAACCATCGAGCTCTCTTTCCCTCACTATGAGATAGCCTAAGAGGTATCCCTTGATGGAAGCTAGTCCCACAAGTTGCCAAGTGTGAAGAAAAAATGGAAGAAGTGTATCAGAGTGTCTAAGGATAAGGTGAAAATGGTAGTTGGGGAGGACATAAGTATAAGTATAATGGATATTCCAAAAGTTTTGGATGGAGATATTGTTGGTCATTTCAGTGATAAGTCTGTGAACCCAGCCTCTCTCAAAACCTGGATAGAATATAACTGGACTCCTTTCATTAAATATTCTCTAGAGTTTCATGTGCTTGTAAGGGGATGGATGTGTTTTATGTTGATCTCAATCTCTAATGCAGAAAAACTACTAGACCACGATCGAAACTGGGGTTATTCAGACTTGACTTTAAAGTGTTGGAGCATGGATTTTGACCCTTGTAGGGAACCCTTTTCTATTCAAAAAGTGTGGGAGATTTTGACGAGCCTCCCATTAGTTTTTGGTGAGAAGAATTCTTATTTGCGATTGGAAATAAAATTAGTCATTTTGTGGGGTTTGAGCCTAACTAGGCTTCCAAACTTGACAAAATATGGGCATGGTTACAAGTGGAAGTGGACTTGAAAGATGGAATTTTAGATGAAATCGAGTTGGTTTTTGGAAGGAGGGCCTAGAATCAGAGCATTGATTATTGAAAGTCTCTATGTTAGATGTTATGTCTACCACGATGTCAATCACATGCATAGTTCTTGTGAAAAAGATTCTTATTTTAAGCCACCATGAAGAAAATTTGGGTAAAAAAGGGGGAAATGTCAAAGGAAGTCTTTGTACAAAACGAGGTGGTAAATGTCTCTCAGGATCCATTCCTGTTTGAAGACTCGCATTCTACGCAAAGGATGGAAAGCTCTCAAATAGATGCAGAAGTGGCACTCGCTCAAGTGGATGTTGTAGGGGATTCTCCTGCAAATTTTTCCATGCCTTCTCCTTTGTTTCATTTAGAATGTTTTGAATACATTAAGGAGAATTCATAGGTTTCTAAGTTATCGTCAGATGAATTTATTTTTTCTTCTATGTGTGCCCCCCCAAACCTTATTATCAGTCCTTCTATGATCTCTTCCTCTTTAAATGCTTCCCCTCTATCTTTGTCAATAATCCTCCCTAGTTCATTTTCAATTTTTGAAGAGTCCATCGAGGAAAGGGATTGTGCCCTTTCTAAAGGTATCTCGATCATCTCGGACATGCCTCACTCCCAAAATCTTGGTCCTCCAAAAATTTCTTATGATATCAGATCCACGTCAACATTGAAAGATGATTCATCTTTGAAAGAGGGCTTGGCTTTGGACCCCTACCCTAGTCCCATGTTGGGAGGAAATATCATCTTTCAAAATCCTGGAATAATTTTGTGCTTGACATTGAGTGTGGAAAGAAGTACATGATCCAATGGGCCCTTGGAGCAAGGAAAGCCCTTCCCAAGGTTTCCCCATGATGTGCATGTCCTTCAACGCATGAGAGGTTGGGGATGCCTCCAAAGTAAATTCCCTCAATAGGCTCTTTCGAGCCCAAAAGCTGGGGATCATACTTATTCAAGAAATGATGACTACTGGTGAAAAAGATCAGGCAAATTTCAAGCCTTGGTTAAAAGGATGGTCTTTTTTCACACTAGATGTTGTAGGTTTATCGGGTGGTTTGTTATATACATGGAGTTCTGATTTTTAAGCTATGTCGACTTTCACATTGAACTTAACTATTCTTGTTGATTTGGTGGTAAAGGAATTTGGCATCCATCTAAAAGTATTAAACATTTATGGCCCATATTCAAATAGGAGATCTCACTCAGAATATTTGCAGATTTGGGTGTTCGTACCGATGATCTCATTATTGTAGGAGAAAAATTGAACCTCACTTGATCATTGTGAGAAGTGTGAGGGACTCACCCTAGACAAGACATGACAAAATATTTATCTATTCATCTTTTTGATAGGCTTAAGCTGGTAGATGTTGAGTCATTCAATTTATTTCCCACTTGGAGAAACTTTAGAAGAAATGATGAAGTTGTATCGAATAAGATTGATCGATTCTTAATTTCATATTCCTTGATAAGGAATTATTTCCTTATTAAGTCTTGGGTAGCTTTGGGTGGGATTTATTATCACCTCCCCATATTCTTCAAATTGGAAATTGAATCGAAAGCCAATGCCCCCCCTATAATTTAATCATGCATGGCTTCAGGAAGAAGAATTTAAAAAATTAATCAAGGAAAATTGGATCCCCCTTAGTCAACAAACATCCTCTTTGTATATGCAAAATTTTGCAGATAACATTTTAAATGTGAAAAGGAAAATGAAGGAATGATTTTCCTAATTTAAGGAAAAGTCTTAGGCTATTCTTAAAGATAAATTTTAAGATAAGTAAATTGTTCGAAGAAAATTAGCCTAGGATATTTTCAAATGAAGACCTATCAAACCTAAGATCTATGAAAATGATTCGTCGATCTCTTCTTGAAAAAGAAGAAATAACCTCGAGACTTAAGATCCATGCCATTTGGATTCAATAGGGTGATAATAAATCTAATTTTTTTCATCAATATGCAAATTATTGAAAAACCTCAATATTATTTGGGAAATTTGAAATCATGAAGGAGAGGTGGTAAGATCATTCAAAGAAAAAGTAGAGGCTCGAGTCCATCATTTCAGTTCTCTTTTTCAAAAGCCTCAAGGATGTACCATTCAAGAGATTATCCAGGTCCTTAGCCTATTCTTGAGGTCAATATCAGATGAAATGAATAATTCCTTGGAAGTTGAGGTTTCAGAGGAGGATATTCTAAGTACTCTCTCTTCTTGAAAAAATGTAAGAGACTCGGTCTAGACGGACTGTCGGTATAATTCTATCTAGATTTTTATGATATCCTAAAGGATGATTGGTTGAAAGTGGTTTGGGAGTCTCAGTAATTTGGTAAGATGTTTGGATATTTGAATTCTATATTCATTACTCTTACTCCAAAAAAGAAAGATTCCTTATCCTTTGATGACAATAAGTTGAGCTCATGTTGTAACGTCATCTACAAGCTAGTGTCAAAAATAATTTCCCAGAGACTCAAGCCAATTCTTAGCCAAAAAATCTCCAAGGAACAATTTGGGTTCTTACAACATCATCAAATACATGATGCAGTGGCTCTAGCTCAGGGGTTGCTCCAATCAATTAAGCTTTCTAAGCAAAAAGTAGCAATTCTAAAAAATGATTTATCAAAGGTTTATGATCAGTTCAATTGGACTTACTTACACTTGCTTCTCCTATACTCAAGTATGAATCTTAACTCAGTGAATTGGATTATGGGATGTGTGTAATCAGTATCATTTGTTGTTCTAATCAATGGTACCTTGTCAAAAAAATTTCATGCATCTTGAGGTCTAAGACAGGGGTGTCCCTTATCACCATTTTTTTTCTACTAGTGGTAGATGGCCTTAGCAAGCTAATAGCTGATGCAAAAAAAAAAGGAATTTTGAGAGGTATTAAGGTTACCCAATCTGAGATCTTATCCCATATTTTATTTGTTGACAACATCATGCAATTTGGTTCAAGGTCTCTTCAAGGTTTTATGTCTCTTAAACACATATTATCTTTCTATGAGACCAGTACATGATTGTTTATTAACACACATAAGTATTTCTTAATATCAAATCTCCTTTCAGATGATATGATGAATGAATTAAAAATTCTCTTTCCTTTTGTGAGCAATAATTTGGATGAAAGATTCAAATATTTGGGTTTTTTTTCTAACGTCTAATTCTTACAAATTTGTGGACTAGATCTAGTTATATAAAAAGATAGAATCTTGCATTTCTTTATGGGTCAACATACTACTTTCAAGAGGCATTCGTTTGATTCTTATCAACTATATTTTGGAAAGTATACATGTGTATTAGGCATCTATATCCAGTGTCCAAGGGTATTTTCTCTAAAATTCACAAGAAATTCTTCCATTATTTGTGGTCTGGAAATCTCAATTTTGATTGTATTCCCCTAGTGAAGTAGACAAAAATTACGATGCCAAAAGATAGTGGGGAATGGGGTTTCAAAAATATTTACGTATTTATCCAGTCTCTAGTGTCTAGGAGCCTCTAGAGGCTCTCCCACAACTACTCTCTATGGAGAAGAGTAATGATATTGAAGTGTCGTGTAGGAAAATCAATGGAGGAATAGTACAGAGAACCAAGAAAATCTAAAAAAAAAGGATCCATCATTTGGGAGGCCTTGGTGGAGGCCTTCCCTCTTGTTGGTAATTGGACAACATGGAAGGTGGGAGATGGTAGAAAAATAAGAATTGGGGAATATACCTAGCTCAAATCTACATATGGTTTTCATCTTTCAGCAAACTTGGTTCAAGCGCTTCAAAAATGTTTTCCCTAGATGATGCTAGAGCTCAGACCCCTCAAGAATGGGGAAGAAGAGGTTGGAAATTAGAACCATGTATAGGCCTTAGGTGTTATAAAAAAAGGATCAGAGAGCAATAAAATAAAATAAAAAATAAATAAAAAATAAAAGATACACAATACAATAGAGACACAGATATACGTGGTTCACCCACTATGGGATATGTCCACCAGAGAAATTGTTAGGTCCTTCCTTTATTATTATCCAACAAATGAAGGGATGCAACCTACATCATACCCGTTGTAAATTCCTCTT
>ML795072.1:115225-127333 GCA_009831015.1 Picea engelmannii | reverse complement strand
CAGGGATCTAGAAGTCACCAAGGATTTGGACACCGGGAAATTTGAGGGGAGGACTTCCCAAAAAATCATGAAATGAGATTCCCTGAAAGAGTCAAGGGTGTCCATTTTTGAGAACGTATGGTAGATATCCAGAAGACATCAAGGTTTTGGTCATCGGGGAAATAGGAGTGAAGACCGCGCGAGAATCCCTAAAGGTAGAATGTCAGGATGTAATCAGGGCCATTGATCAAGTTAAATATCTGGACTGTAGATCTGGATGGTATCAAACTTTCAGGTTTCAGGGATTTGAAAGGGAAAGGTGAAAGAACTGCATCGTGACTCCCCAAATCGTGAAATACGAAGCACTCGGAGGAGTACCTCTAGGCCACAAGATAGGGCCACATGGAGAAGGCCTAAGGGAAGGAGCCAAGAATATTATCCCTGTATCGGGTTTCGAGGATTGAAGGAACAAGGGTTCCTTGCAACAGGAATCCTAAAAGCCGAGTTCGGGTAGCACCATTTGGTGTTAGCGTGTTGTAATGAAGGTGGTCGCATGGAGTAGGAAAAAGGGGAGCCAAAGGGCTCATTAACCCCATTTCGAGTTTCGACATTTCAAAGGAGAGGGAGTCGAGGAGATCTTGCACACAGAAATCCCAAAACACGGAAGCCGAAAGTGCCTTTTTGGTAAGGCCTGTGATCATAGCCAACGATCACATGGAGGAGGATAAAAAAATATCTATCCTGTGCTAGGCCCCCATAGGAATTCGAGGATTCTGTCCCTCGAGAAAAGGAAAAAAAAATATTTTTCCGTAGTGGGTGTGTGAAAAATTGGTATCAGAGCATGGTTACAACACTTGGCCTGCTTGGGCTCATGGAAGAGTTTCTTAAATAACCCTATATGGGTACGTTCCAAGGAGTGACACCCTATCGTACCTCTTTATTAAGAGGATTGATTTAAAAATATTATTAAGGAAGGAAATGAAACTTTCTACTGTGTGTGTACATTATGAAGTTTTAAACCGTGTATTGTTCATGGTCTAATAAACTGTTAGCTAACTATATGTGTTTTTGGCAACACTTGAATAGTCGATGAATCACAGGAAGAGACCAACACTAAAGGATGATGGCGTTCCATGAAGCGGGGGATGGTTCCCATAATAGAGATGAAGAATCTGATGAAAGGAGGGTGGTGGAAACCCCTGTGGATTTGGCTAAAACTGTGAGAAGTCTCAGGGCCAAGCTACAGAGTTTCAAGGCTGAAAATGAGAGACTGATAAAGGAACAAGAGAAACAAACAGAACTTAACATAGTCTTGCTACAAATATTATCTGACATACAAAGGAAACTGCAACATGAACCCGCAACCAGTCATGTAGACCGGCGACACAAGAGGGTAGGTCAGAGTCCACCTGAGACCCAAAAACATGTCTCCATAAGTGACCCCATTGGGAGAAGTATCGTGAAGAAGGTCCAATCTGGAGGGAGGGGACACTCATCGGAAGATTCCTCTGGAAAGGAAGCTGATAACTCTGAAGGTTATTCTAGTAGTAGGTCTAGCTCGCATTCTCAGAAGAAAGGAAAGAAATGGAAGTGTTCCAAAACCAGTGGCCCTGAAGAGTTCAAGAAAGACAAACCACCCTCTTTTGACGGAGATATAAATAAGGGAGAAGAGGCAGAGGTGTGGCTTCCTGGATTAAAGAAGTATTTCAGAGTCCATGACTACTCTGAAAACTTGAAGGCTCAAATAACCATCTTCAACCTGAATGGAAAGGCTTCCATATGGTGGGAAGACCCGAGGAATGTGAAAGGATTCCATGAGAAGGACTTGTCATGGAAATAATTCGATAAATACTTCAGAATGCAGTATCTGTCAGAAAGATACATGGATGGGAAAACTAAAGAATTCTATGAACTTCGGCTGGTACAACTCACCATAGAAGAATTTGTCAATAAATTCCTTGAACTACTGAGGTATGTACCCTACATAAAAGATGAAAAAGAGAAAATGCAGTGGTTCATCAGTGGGTTACCTTAGACCTACCGAGACAGGATTGATTTTGATGAACCAAGAACCTTAGAAGAGGCTATCCAAAAGGCGAGGTATTGTTATGAACATATTGGGAATAGGACAAGACCCCACGAGGACTGCAAGAAAAATAATATTTCGGGGTTCCAAAAGAAAAGGTTTAACTCCTCAAGATTTAAGAACTATGGAAAATATTCTAGGGAGATCCTTCTAGCTAGAAGTGTATAGCAACAAAATTTCCCTTCTCAAAGTGGAAATAAACCTTTTCAAACAGTCCCAACAAAGACTGATAACCTAAAGAAGGAACCCTTAAAATGTTGGGGTTGTGGAGAAACTCATAGGTTGAGGGACTGCCCACAAAGACAACAAAACAGTAAGGGGGTCTACAATATCCAAGAAGATACCACCATCAATGATGTGGCTAGGAGCATGCCACGAATCTATGCATCCCTAGACAATAATCAAGTCGACCATCAAGCTTCAGTAGTGGAGTTGGAAGGTAGATCGCCAACCATCCAATTTCTATTTTAATTGACCCAAGTTCTAATATGAGTTACATAGCCCCTCAAACTATCAATAAGTGTAAATTGCAACCAACCAGACATGTTAAACCATGGTTGGTACAAATAGCCACTCGGACCAAAAGAAAGGTGGCAGAGGCTATACCAGCCTGCCAATTCTTTGTGGGTGGATTGCCCACCCAAGCGAACCTTAACATATTTCCCTTGGGATCTTATGACTTGTTGATTGGTATGGACTGGTTGGCTGCTCATAAAACTAAAATGGACTATTACCATAAAACTTTAGAATGTGTGAATGAATATGGGAGAAAGATGGCCCTCCAAGGAATTTAGAAGCCTGTCTTAGTGAGACAAATATCGACCCTTCAAATGAAGAAGTATTGCAGAAAAGGGTGTTCCTTATATGCAATATAGATGTCAGAATCCATCGACGATGACATACCAAACTTCGAGGACCACCCCATATTAAGAGAATACAAGGATGTATTCCCAAAAGAAGTACCGGGCCTACCTCCGAGAAGGGATATTGACTTCTCAATAGAACTTACACCAAGAGGGGTACCAACATCTAGAACGCCATATAGAATGAGCATGCCAGAGCTCGTTGAGCTCAAGTTACAACTAAAGGAGATGATGGATAAAGGATTCATCCAACCTAGTGTGTCTTCGTGGGGAGAACATGTTCTGTTTGTGAAAAAGAAAGATGGCACACTCCGATTGTTCATAGATTACAGACAACTCAATAAGGAAACTATAAAGAACAAGTACCCCTTACCAAGAATTGATGATATGTTAGACCAATTGGGGGGTGCATCCATCTTCTCAAAGATCGAACTAAGATCAAGCTACCATCAAGTCCAGATTAGGGATGAAGATATCCACAAAACAACCTTCAGAATGAGATATGGTCACTACGAATTTGTGGTGGTGCCATTTGGGTTAACCAATTCCCTCACCACTTTTATGTTCATGATGAATAATGTACTCAACAAATTTCTAGACAAATTTGTATTGGTTTTCATTGATTATATCCTAATCTAATCCAAGAACAGGGAGGATCACAAAGAACATCTTAGACTCATACTTCAAGTACTAAGGTAACATCGACTCTATGCTAAGTTTAGCAAGTGCAATTTCTTTAAGAAGAAAGTCCACTACTTAGGCAATGTCATATCTAAGGAAGGGGTGGCAGTGGACTCTGACAAAATCAGATCCATTATAGAATGGCCTACCCTGAAAGATGTATCTCATATTAGGTCCTTCATGGGCTTAGCAGGATACTATAGAAGATTCATAAAGGGGTTTTCCAAGATTGGTTGTCCAATCACTGCCCTTCAGAAAAAGGGGGTTAAATTCATTTGGACGTCAAAATGTGAAGGAATATTTCAGGAACTAAAATATCTCCTGACCCAGGCACCTGTGCTAAAGATTGCAGACCCGAATGATGATTTCCTTGTGTGTACAGATGCCTGTAAGGAAGGACTCGGAGGAGTCCTTATGCAAGGAGGACGTGTAATATGCTATACATCCCAGAAATTAAATGATCAAGAGGTCAATTATGTGACCCATGACCTAGAGTTGGCTACCATAGTACATGCTTTAAAAATGTGGAGACACTAACTCCTCGGTAGAATATTTGTTCTTATGACAGATCATTGTGGATTGAGACACCTGTTTGATCAACCAAAACTCAATGCCAGGCAAGCAAGGTGGATGGATCTCCTAAGTGAATTTGATTTTGAAATCAAACATATAAAAGGAAAGGAAAATAGGGTGGTCGATGCCCTTAGTAGAAGTATAAAAATGATTCATCTAGCAGCAATAAGCACCTGCAAAATGGATGTCAGGGAGAGAATCATAAATACATAGGAGACAGATGCATTCTTTAATACTGTGACTTCATACCTAAGGCAAGAACCTACAAGGCTGAAGTATGAAGGCTACAAAATGCTCGAGGAAGGGCTGTTGGCTTACAAAAATAGATTGTATATTCCAAACTATGACAACTTGAAGAGGTTCATAATAGATGAACTACGTAAAATACCATATACTAGTCACCCAGGGTACCAGAAGATGATCACGGCCACCAGGAAACAATTCTAGTGGTCGGGACTGAAGAAAGACATAGCTGAGTACTTAGCTAAATGTCTAGAATGCCAGCAGGTTAAGGAAAAACACCAGCACCATACAGGATTATTACAACCTCTACCAATCTCGGAATGGAAATGGGAGACCATATCCATGGATTTCATCACCGGATTACCAACATCGACCAGACAGAATGATGCCATCATGGTAGTGGTGGAAAAATTAAGCAATTCTGCTCACTTTATTCCCTTCAAATCGACTTGCAAGGAAATAGATATTGCCAACATATTCATGAAAGAGATATTCAGACTACACATCATGCCTAAGGAAATCGTGTCTAACAGAGACACGAAATTCATTTCAAACTTTTGGAAATCCTTGATGGCTGGTCTGGAGACCAAATTATTGTTTAGCACAACCTATCATCCTCAAACCGATGGACAGATGGAAAGGGTGAACCAATATTAGAAGACATGCTAAGGATGCATGTAATTCATCAACCTAAAAAGTTGGAAGATTACCTGACACTGGTGGAATTTGTCTACAACAACAGCTACCAAGAATCACTGAAGAATCACTGAAGATGAGTCCTTTCGAGGTCCTCTATGGTAGGCCATGCAACACTCCAATTAGTTGGAGTAATCCTGTGAACAAAATTACAATTGGACCGAACATGTTGAAAGAAATGGAACAAGTGATTAAGATAAAACAAAATCTGAAAATCGCACAGAATAGACAGAAAAGTTATGCCGACAGAAAGAGAACCCCCAGAGAATTCAAGATGGGAGACCACATATATCTCAGAGTTAGGCCCAGAAGGATTTCCCTGATGATGGGTTCTTGTGTCAAGTTGGAACCTCGGTATTGTGGACCTTTTGAAGTTCTGAATAGAGTGGTACCTGTAGCCTATAGGCTAGCACTCCCTCCCACAACAAAAGCACATAATGTTTTCTATGTTTCATTGTAAAAAAATATGTACATGACTCTAATCATATAATTGACTGGTCTTTGATCCAGGTGGAATTGGAGGGAGAATTCTTGCCAAAACCCCAATGCATACTAGACAGGAAGGAAACAACACTCAGGATCCGAACCATTGCACAAGTCAAGGTGCAATGGAAACACTTTGACCCAGATGAGGCTACCTGGGAAATGGAAGATGCCATGAGGCAAGAATTTCTAATTTTGTTTACTCCTATACATACATATCATATTGATAGATAGAACATTGAGGATGATGATTCCGTTAAGGGGGAGGGAATTGCAACACCCTATTTCCTCCATTCTGTAAATATAACTTTATTGGCCAGGAACTACAACAAACTCAAATTGTGAATGTTTAATTTGGTGGACCTTTGTATAAAGGTTGATGAATGTAAATCCTGTTATTTTTTTGGATAATGGAAACTTGTTCTGTGACTGTTGAGAGAGGAGACGTGTTACAAAATAAAGGCCACATTTCTAATAAAAAGGTGGTGGAGGGAACCTGGAATGGTTGCGATAACCTCCACTGAACCAGTACCATACTGAAATTAATGTTGCTCATATTAGAACAACCCTCTTCCAAGAAATGAATTCCTATCAGGCTAGTAGGTGGGAAGGGAATCCTCAAGAGTTAATGAGGGATGGAGAAAATTTCCCATTGGATGGATTCCAGACATGACCACAGACGGGGGGATTTGAGACACACACAACCTTTTCGAGGGAGGCAAGAAGGAGAAGCGTGGTGGATGGAAGGGCATCTTGCGAGAAATGTAGAGAGGAGAGAAAGAAAACCTCTCGGGTCCAAAAGAGGAGAAAAACAATGGGAAATTGAGTTCTGATCACGGGAATGGAGACCGAGGGAGGAGAAGAAGAGTAACCTTCATCCTTGTCTATTCCTATATAGGGAGAAGGAGAGTAACCTTCGTCCCTAACTTTTGTTGAGTTGGAAGTAAGAGATGGAGTCTCAAAGCATTGTGGCCTAAGCTCGGGGGTGGCCAGTGATAAATTCATTAGGAGTGACCAAGACTATGGTTGGGTGGAAACGAGCACCCCTCTCAGCAGTCACATCATGTCCAGTGGTTCCGATAAGTGTTTTTATGACTTGTATTTTGAATTGAATATCATGGACACATGCTCATGTTTATATGCTGATAGATGGCTTATGTATGCTATGAATTCATGATAATTACATTGTAAACAATAAATGCCTATGTACTTATACCATAGTTGGTCTCTTTATAAGATGAGTAAGTCGGGAGCATGAGTCAGTTCCACTAAGAATCATCCCACCTGCCTAATTCTCTTGGTATTCTAGTTTAATCCCTCCAGGGAACTTTCCCCGGGGAATTCCATCATGTTTCAGAGTTGGAGCAAGCTCCTCAGCATGGCTACCATTATGGTAAACCAATGCGATTTCCTTGCCTCGACATCATAGACATACCTCGATGAGTTAGGAAGGAGCTACATTCGGGTCAGTAGCCTAGGAATGACTACCCAATAACCCTCTAAAGGATCATGTGATCCAGGCCTAGAAACCCGGTGCAAGAAGGAGATAGCTCCCGAACGTTTCAAAGTCATGGTAGATTGAAGCCCCAAGAAATTGAATTTCGTCGCCTAAGTTCAGAAAGGATAGAGAGTCCAATTAGGGAAAACAGTGGATCCTTTTGGTTGCTAGATGAACGAACAAGATCCTTTCGAGAGTATCCCAGGTCTATCAGGGTCGACGGATATAGAAGAGAAGCATAGGTGTTAATGCCTCGACCCCTTCCATCTTCACAAGTAGCGAAGGAATCGAGACTGTAGAACCCAGAATCCATCGGGAGTTACCTCGACTGACCATTGGAAAGTACGCATGGAGGGTGATTGACATTTCATTGACTCTCACATCAGAAGAGTCAATGGGCAGAGTTCTAAGGATTCGCGAAACGTAAAATCTCGGTTTGAATCAGAGTCGTTGATCTGTGTAAAGGTTCAGATCCATTGATCTGTAGAGTTTAACCCTCGTATAAGCAAGGGGGAGGACCCGTTAAGTCCTGAGGCCTTTAGGGTTGTTCAGTTAAGGGGACACATGGTGAATAGTCAGCGTTTGGAGGAATTGCCGAAAGGAAATCACGATCATTGGGTCATGACAGATCTGGACCATCAGATATAGATCAAAAAGGACCATCCATTGAGGAGGATGCATGGAAGGGATCCAGAAGCCACCGGGTATTTGGACACCAGGAAATTTGAGGGGAGGACTTCCCCAAAAATCATGAAAGGAGATTCCCCGAAAGAATCAGGGGCATCCATTTTGGAGAACCCGTGGTAGAGATCCAAAAGCCACCGGGGTTTTGATCATCGAGGAAATAGGAGTGAAGACCCCGCTAGAATCCCGAAAAGTAGAATGTCGGGATGTAATCCGAGTCATTGATCAAGTCGAAGATCTAGACTGTAGGTCTGGATGGATCGGGCTTTCGATTTTTGGGGGTTTGAAAGGAAACGTAGAAGCACCACATTGTGACTCCTCGAATCGTGAAATTTGAAGCACTCAGAGGAGTATCCCTAGGCCATAGGACAAGGCCACATGGAGAAGGCCTAAGGGAAGGAGCCAAGAATCTTAGCCTTGTATCAAGTTTCGAGGATTGAAGGAACAAGTGTTCCTTGCAATAGGAATACCGAAATCCAAGTTCTGGTAGCACCATTTGGTGTTAGTGTGTGGTCACAAAGGTGGTCGCATGGAGTAGGGAAAAGGGGAGCCAAAGGGCTCGTTAACCCCATTTCGGGTTTCGACATTTCAAAGGACAGGGAGCCGGGGAGAGACCGCACACAGAAATCTTGAAACGTGGAATCCGGAAGAGCCTTTTTGGTAAGACCTGTGGTCATAGCCAACGATCACGTGGAGGAGGATAAGGGAAGATCTAGCATGTGCTAGGCCCCCGTAGGACTTCTGGGATTCTGTCCCTCGAGAAAAGGAAAAATTTTTATTTTTCCTTAGTGGGTGTTTGACATCATCTCTTTACTAGCCTCTGTAGAAACAACATACTCTACTTCCATGTTTGAAAGTGCAACAACCTTTTGTAGTTTCGAAATCCAACTTACTGTTGTTCCACCTATAGTAAAAACATACCCTGTGGTGCTTCTCCTGCTATATTTATCACCTGTCATACATGAATCAACATATCCCTGCAGAATAGTGTTTGAACCTCCAAAACATAATGCATGAGTAGTAGTACCTATTAAATACCTAAGAATCCATTTTACTACCCCCCAATATTATTTACCTAGATTGTGCATATACCTTCTCACAACTCCCATTGCATGTTCAATATCTGGTCTTTTGCATACCATAACATACATCAAGCTGCCAATTATCGATGAATAAGGGACCCTAGACATGTATTCCATATTCTTATGTGTCTTGAGACACATTTCCTTGGTTAATTTGAAATGGATGGCCAAAGGTGTACTAACTAGTTTTGCATTTTGCATTCTAAACCTCTCCAACACCTTCTCTATGTACTCACCCTAAGACAATCTCAATTTGTGAATTTTCCTATCTCTTGTTATTCTCATACCAAGGATTTCTTTGTAGAACCCAAATCCTTCATTACAAATGAATTAACTAATTTCCTTTTCATCACATTTATATCCTCCATGTTAGACCCTGCAACAAGCATGTCATGTACATACAATAACAAGATAATATCACTTCCATTTTCTATTATCTTAAACTAAAAACAGTGATTTGAATGACATCTACTATAACCTTGTTCTGTCATAAACCTGTCAAACTTCAAATACCACTTCCTTGGAGCTTTTGTTAGGCCATACGAGCTCTTATTCAACTTGCATACCAAATTTTCCTTCTCTTTGACCTCATACCCCTTTGGTTGTTGCATATAAATCTCTTCCTCCAATTCCCCATGAATAGAAGTTGTTTTTACATCTAATTGTTTAAGATGCAAATCTTCTACTGCCACAAGACTTAAAATAGTCCTAATTAAAGTCATTTTAACAACAGGATAAAATATTTCATCAAAATCTATACCTTTCTTTTGTGCAAACCCCTTCACAACAAGTCTATCCTTGTCTCCCTTTTTCCCTCCATATTCTTCCTTCAACCTGTAAACCCATTTATTTTGCAATGCTCTTTTCCCTGCAGGAAAATGAACCAAGTCCCAAGTCTAGTTATTTACAAAGGAGTCCATTTCCTATTTCATGCCTTGCTCCCACTTCTTTTTAGTGTATACCTGCATTGCCTCTTCATAACTTTATGGTTCACCAGAGTCAGTCAACAATAAATAATACAATGAAAGAGAGTATCATTCAAGGGGTCTACTTAACCTGGTAGATATTATAACAACACTTGTAGGAGTTTAAGGTGCTTGTTTCTCTTGTTGTTGTACATTTTTATTTTCCGGTACCTTTGGAATTTCATTTTCTTTGATTTCATCAAACACTGTGTATTCTTTGTTTTCCTCTTCCTATTATTTCCTTGCAACTGATCTATGTACATGAACTTTTCATTGAATACCACATCTCTAATCCTAATGATTTTATGATTTTCATAATCCCATAAGAGATAACCAAAATCATTAACATCGTATCTAATAAAGGTACACTTCTTTGATTTTTCCTTAAGCTTTGTTCTATTTTCTTTATCAATATGGACAAATGCTTCACAACTGAAAGTCTTCAGAAATGAGTAGTTTACCTTTTTACCTTTCCATGCCTCCTCTAGAATTCCACGATCCAAGAATCTTGAAGTCCCTCTATTTATTAAGTAAACAACAATATCTACAACATCTTCCCATAATTGTAAGGGAAGCCCATCATGCAATCTCATACTCCTTACACGTTCCATGATTGTCTTGTTCATCCTTTCTGACACACCATTTTCTTGTGGTGTTCCTGAAACTATATTCTCTCTATGAATCCCATGGTATGAACAATAATCATCAAACTCCTTGTTGCAGTATTCACCTCCATTGTCTGATCTGAGATACTTCAACATTTTTCCTATCTCATTCTCAACCAAATATTTCCATTTCTTAAAAGTGTCAAAAATATTAGGTTTTTATCGAATGCAATAAACCCAAGTTTTTCTCATTTCATCATCAATAAAAGTAACATAATAACGAGAGCCACCAAGAGATGATACCTGAGGTGGTCCTCATACATATGTATGCACAAGATCTAACTTTTCACTCTTCTTTTCCTTTCCAACCCTGAGAAATCTGACTCTCTTATGTTTTCCATAAACAAAATGCTCACAGAAATCCAAATCAAATTGTTTAAGATACGACAAAAAATTCCTTTTGTGAAGTATATACATCCCCTTCTCACTCATTTTTCCAATCCTATGATGCCATAGTGTTGTATCCACACCTGTAGAAGCTAAAGATATTGAAGAGTCAACATTACCAGTACATAAATGCAATGTATCTACCTTCTCTCCTTTTTCCATTACCGGTGATCCTTTAGTGACCTTCCATGCCTTATCTGTAAATGTAGATATACAAACTTCACTTGCCAATTGTTCTATTGAAATTATATTTCTTCCCAGATATGGTATATGTCTCACCTCTTTTAGTAACCATTAGTTTCCATTCTTTTGATTTATTTTTACCTTACTCATTCCAACAATTTGAAATGGTTCATCATCACCCAAATAAACCTATCTGAAATCACCTTGAACATAATATTGGAAAAGTTTCCTATAGGATGTGGAATGAAATGGAACCCCTGAATATACTACCCAAGATTCAGTAATATTATCTAAATAAATAATCAAAGCATCTTGTAACACATCACTTGTTACATTTTCTTCCTGATTTTTCTCCTGCTATCCATCTCTTTGCTTCTTTGGAGCTCTACAGTCTTTATTTAGATGTCCTTTCTTCCCACAATTCCATCACTCTATCTTTCATAGTCTGGATTTGGATCTACTCTTTTAAAATTCTCGTGGTTTCTTGAATTCTTTCCTTTATCCTTTTGTCTTCCCCTGTTCTCCATAGTCAATGCATTACCTGATTTCTCAGATGTGCTTTTCCATCACATTTCCTCGCTAAGGATAACACTAACAACATCATCAAATTTTAGAGTGTTTTAACTAGATACATAGTTACTTACATACATGACCAAGTCGTTCCATCTTTCTGGCAATGAGAACAAGATTAGAAGAGTCTTAACCTCATCATTAAATTCAACTTTTACAGAACTTAGCTGATTAGTAATCATATTACATTCATTTAAATGGTCGAAAACAAACCCACCTTTTGACATCTTCATATTAAATAACCACTTCATTAGAAATACCTTATTGCACGTCGATGGTTTTTCATATAGTTTATCCAATTCCTTCATCAAATCCTTCGTTGTCATTTCTTTTTAAATATTGAAATCCACCGACGTTGCCAAGCATAGATGTATTGTTCCTAGTGAATTTCTATCAAAAATATCCCATTCTTCATCCTTCATACTCGTCGGTTGCTTTTCTTTTCCGCCCAATGGTAGGAAAATATCCTT
>ML795072.1:78547-94197 GCA_009831015.1 Picea engelmannii | reverse complement strand
TTTATTCATTATAGGTACAAAGTTATGATTAATTCAAGTTGGGGTTGTTGACTAATCCAAAACTAGTCATGGTTGAGACAAGCAGTTGATGAGTTGGTACATACATCTTGTGTTCTTTGTGTTCCTTGTGGAGATGATTTGTTGATGATATGTTGCTGATATATTTTTCTGATATGTATTCACATCTAATTGATTATAAATGACAACAATGAGTAATGAGAAAATGTTGAATGTTAACTAAGGAGCTTTTGTGTAAGAGGGAAGTTTTGGGAAAAAGATCCCCACACTCATTCAACCCCCCCTCTAAGTTTGGTAGGTGTGTCCAACATTGTCCACTAGTCAATTTGGATAACTATGTAATCTATATTTGGATAGTTTGTTGAGGCGGGCAATAGTATAGTTGTATTACTTTGGTAACTTTTGGGTAGGTTGTAATATCTATGTGATATGCCATATTTTTGGACTTGGTGATACTTTGATGATCACATTTCACATATTATGGACGATGGCTATGTTAGTAAGCTATGAATATGTACAATTAGAACAACATATATCAATATATAGAGAAATTTTCTATTGGAAAAAAAGTCTAGATATGTTGGATTATAAAACTATGTTTTGACTTGGATCTCTATATATAGGTTAATAATGGAAATAAAGGTTGATATGGCTTCCCTTCACTATGTAACAATGCCTATGTGAATATTTATGGTTTATGATATATATGTTGTGGTCTATGAATATGGGTATGGTTGCCATTAAACTTATCTTTTCGTAGTTAACAAGTAATTGACAACAATCATTTTAAATTATTTAGGTGAGACTCTCTTCTTTGAAATGGTGAAAACACTACAAGGAGAACACCTTGTAGCAGAGGTTTTTACGGAACCTCTGTGAAAAACTTATCTCTTCGAGCTATTTATAGTGGAGGTTGTTAGTGGAGGTGGGCGGTCAGAAGTTTTTGTGGAGATGTTTTTAGCAGTGTGCTTATAAGGTACAAACACACCAGTGTGCACAAAATACAAACACCCAATGCTTCAAAATTAAGACACATCGGTATCCGCTAAAAACAAAAAAAATAGCGGAGGAGGGCGTTTGAAGGTTTTAGCAGAAGTTTTTTTCTTTGGTTCTTTTGTTGTATTATGGCAAACCAATGCTCACATAAACATAATGCCCCAATGCGTGCAACTATTGGACACACCGAAGAACATTTAAATAAAAAAACTTTCCATATGGATTTTCATTGTTACACCTCATTATGTGACTCCAACCTCTCCAACAAGCATCGGTTCTCACTCTCCTTCTACAATCACCCTGTTTTCAATGCTCTACATTTAGTTCAATAGCTCCACCATTAGATTCCACACATTTCCAAATTTTTGAAAAATACTGCAATTTTCATCTCTTCTCTATGGTGAAACCATGCATCATTAGGAGAGAAGGAACCATGTAAATTGTTTATTACCTTGTAATTTGGTTTTTCATTGCATTAAAATTTCAAAGTGGCTTGAAATTTATTCTTTTTTATATTTTTTTTCCATGCGGTGCATTTAAACGATTCAACTTACCTCAAACGCTAGTGTGTCTTGCAGATTTACATGAATCCATGTGCAAGGTGTGTCCTATGAATTCCCAGGAATCCATGATCCTAGTGCATCCTATGAATTCACAGGAATCCCTGATCCTAGTGCATATAGGATAAATAAGCGCACTAGAGTTGTTCACGGAATAACACCATTAAAATGTCGAAAATTTAATATAGTGGTTTATTTTTCGGAATGCCCTATAAATGGTGCATTATAAAATAACAACGCATCAATTCGCAAAACACTCATTCTCTAAAACAAATGGAGCACCAGTGCATTCTATTAACCAATCTCACTACTTAAATTCCATAAAAAAAAATGGGCCTAGTGGTGCATCAAATCCATGATAATGAAAACATGTTGTGTATTGTAAGGCATCGGGAAAATATATAATAATTTACCTTAGTGGTTCATCCTATGGGATGCCCCATTACTGGTGCATTCTAAGACAAACATATTGATAAAAATGCACATGAAATTAGAAAAATGGAGCTTTGGTGCATTCATTTCAACAAAACGCATCAATGTTGTTAATAGAGTGGCACAAGGAAAGACATTTAAAAATTTATCATATTTGTGTGTTCTATAAAATGCCTTGTTACCGGTGCCTCATAAAAGACAACACACCGCTAAAAATCGTTGATGCTCCAAGGAAGTTAGATTATCAATGATTTTCATATAAAATATTGCACTGCCTAGTTTATCAATCAAAAAATTTAACAAAGCAGTGAATTTCGTAGATCAAACCACACCGCGTCGCACAAAACAAATGTGAAATGACATAGCAGGATGTCTTCTTATTTTCCCTATGTCTAGTTCGTTCAAGAAAAAAACACACTTATATGTATATAACGGTGCTTGAATAACAATGAAGAACATATGTGTTAGACTTAACGCACCATTTTGCAGTTCTTTGTTTATGATATAGCACACCAGGCACGGTGTGTATTAACTATTGTAGCAACACCAGTTATTTTTCCACATTGGTTTGCAAACATAAATTAATTTTAGTTTTTTATAAATACAAATTAGTTATATATATGTGTGTGTTTTATAATTTCAATGTGTTTTATCTATATTTATGTGCCTATTTTTTTTTATGTGAATTAAAGACAACAACAACGACAAGTGCAGGAGAAGCAGAAACAACAACTAAAGGAAAAACAATTTAATTCACAAACTACATATGCAAACCTTCAAAATTAAATTGTGCAAAGTTTTTTCTTTGTAGAGGCAAAAATGGAGGTCACTCTTCAGTGTCGCTCATAACTTAGTGCATAGAATCAATCTTTTGCCACTCCCTCAATGCTCTAGTTCACATATCCTCCTATGTGGTCTGCTCAAATTTCTTTAGGATATCATCCTTGTCATTCCTATAGACATAGTATGAATGGAAATCAATTCTCTTCTAAATCACATACCTACACCTCCTCTTCTTCTCCTCGAGGGGGATTATTGAATATCTCTTTGAAGTTGGGGAGGAATTTTGTAGCCCCAAAGTATCTATAACTAGGGCCCTTGTCAGTGGCACTGGGCACACAAACTTCATTCCCTTCCAATTTAATCATATTGACCCCTACTTTGGAATAAATGGGACTACCAAGCTCTGCGATTAGAGCTTCCTAGTGCCCCTTTGACTCGATCAGGAAGAATGAAACCCTGGTGGATGTCTTAATTATAATAGTGTGTCAACCTTAAGAATGACATAAGGCCCATATTGTATATTTAATAGAAGTTAAGAATCACATTTGGGAAAACAATCGATGATCCATAAGCTTCGTTAGCATGCCTTATCACTAAATATTAAGCATTACCTTGGCATCAACCTGCTCCTCCATGAGATCCCCACTCGTGTATTTACTAAGAAGATCATGTTTCTTCTTCTTCACAGCCATGCACTTGATTTCTTTCTCATCTATAAGGGACACATGGGAAACAAACTCGTGTTCTTTTTGTTTTTGGTTTCCCTTGTCCTGCTCTACCATTTATTCTACCACATCTTCCTCTTCCTCGAACATGACCATTTTATTGGAAACAACCACTCCCCTCTTGATCATTAGCATGGCCTCCCTCTTGATAGAAACAATCCTCTACTACTCCCTATACACTCTGGCCCACATATCCTTCTCCACGGGCTACTTGAATTTCTCCAAGATACCATCCTTGACATCCCTATAGCCATTATAACTTGCTTTAATTCAATTGTAAATATCATACCTAGGGCTCCTCTTCTTTTCCTCAAGGGGCTTATAATTTATCTCTTTGACGTCAGGGATGAATTTTGCAACCCAACTTGTACAATTGGTTGTTGGAATATTGTAACATGTCATCTTCCAATAACCAATTGTACAACTGAGGTTGGGAAATTACTCCCCGATGTCAAAGAGCTATTTGATAAGCCCCTTGAGGTGAAGAAGAGGAGTTCTAGGTATGATATTTACAATCGAATTGATGCCAATTATTATGGTATAGGTATGATGAGGACGATATCTTAGAGAAAGTTGAGCAGCACGTGGAGAAGGAGATGTGGTCTAGAGCGCTAAGGGAGTGGAAGAGGTTTGAATCTGTCAAGAGGGAGGCCAATTTGATGATTAATAGTGAAGACGTCATTGTCATTAAGTTGGTCTTGTTTGAGGAAGAGGAATATTGAACATTTTAACCTTGTACAATAAAGTATTGCAAACAGATTCTTAATAAAAAACAAAAATATAGAATGGCATAGACACACATTACACAAATATTTTTACCCTGGAAACCCAAACCAAGAAAACCATAAACCTATTTAGAATTGCGCCTCTAATATTCTATTCATCATCTTCTTCATTGTTTACAATACAATACATATAGGATCCCACGACATCCAAACCCCTAATTCATTGACCCAAATCAATCAACAACCCTAATTCCTTAACTAGAATTAGAAAACCATCATTGAAAACCATGTGCTGAAAAACCATAAAAAACAATGGGCGAATATCCAAAATAAAATGGCGAATAACCCTCTCAAAAACTTTTCTCAGGGGCTCCACCCCTGAGGCTCCATTAAGGGGACCTACATTCATGAAAATAATACAACATATACCCAACATTCTCCCACTTGTTTTTTTCTTTGCATACAGGGATTTACAGGGTTACATAGTCAACAATCCAGGGTAGTGATGCCCATAGATCCTCTACACCAAGAGAAATTCTCAAAGCTCACAAATTTTGTTAATGAATATGCAACATTATTCAAAGTGTCTGCCTTCATCAACAACACCTTCTTTTCTTCAACCATGTCTCTCACAAAGTGATATTGAACATCAATATGCTTAGTCTTTGAATGATAAGTTGGGTTCTTCATTGGGAATATTTCACTCAGAATATCACAATCTATCATTACAACTTGTTGTACCAACCCAATACCTAAAAAAAATATATGTAACCATACTACTTCCTTTATTGCATGAATGGCTTCAATGTATTCAAATTATGTAGTTGAGAGTGCTACTACATACTGTATTTTTCTCATCCAACTGATTTCTCCTCCAAACAGGTTAAACACATACCCGCTTGTAGATTTTTGTTAATAAAAAATTGGTCACCTCTATTTTTCCACTCCTGGAATAATAATAAAGAAGTGACATCAGAAGAAGAAAATTTTGAATGATTACAATTTAATGGCGTATCCCTCAGTCTCAACTTCATCACACATTTTTCAGATTCAAAACATGAGTTTGTATGCTCAAGATATCCAGGTTTACATCTAAATACCCAAATAGTGCTTCCTCAATATGCAACAAAGATAAGATTTTATTGGAAACATTATTATTATCTTGGAAGCGCACTTTACGATTCTTGGAACCATGTCATTTTTTCTTGGATTTACAAATCTTCCCCTACTCTACCACTCTTCCACACTTAATTTCTCACATCCCTCACTTCTCTTTATCTCCCTCTCCCGTATTCTATACTTGTATTATTTTTCAAATCCCTCCATTCCCATCATACCCCCTTCCTGATAAGTACTAGAGACCATGCCCTGATACTTAATTGATAATACCAAATCTAGGGTCCTTAGGATCATTGATTTCGATCCTCAGACCTGTGGGTTATTCGACCCATGATATGGACTCAACATTTTCATGGTAGCAATAACTCCTCAATCCCTGTCGCGGGATCCTTAATTTTACTCGAAACCCTTGGTGGATCGTTAGCGCTAGATTAATTTCCATAATGTAGGCTCTAGTCTAAGGGATTAACTCTTAGCTTCTCAGGACCAACACTTATCCCACATGACCAAAGGCTGGAACCGTCAACTAAGCTCCACAGATGTATGCATTTAATCTGGATCATTGATCTTGTAGTTGATCAACGATCAACAACCACGAACCAACTTTCGGTGGGAGATATAATTTCCACCATTGATCTAGATTGCAGATCATATATGGACCATTGATTGTTCTTAAATCCTTGTCGTGGGACACCATAAAAAATTGAATACTCTGAAACCTCCTTTCCACATGTCGTCTTTGGAAGTACCAAAAATCCTTATGTCCGAGAGACACTATCATGAGAGTCGTCAATCTTTGAGTTTCATATCCAATATGGACCATCCAATTCTTAAGATTATTACAAAGGTTTTTTGTTAAACCTATTACACATCTATCGCCTGATATCACTATCCTCTGTTAATCTCATCTTCCAATCGACGATTATGGGATAATTGTATCACGATATCGTTTAACTTCATATCACAATAGATCAACATTGATCCATTAGTTTATCAACGATGGATATCCTCACTTCATCACGCCATTCAAATTGTGCCACATGTCTCGAACCTCAGGATGTCGGGAATTCATGACGATAGAAAACTCTCAAGGGACGCGATATGAAATTATGAGTATAATTGATCTCCTCTATGGATGGATGGTCATGTATCTTCCTACACAACATCGTTTATAATTTTATCATTGTCGATCCTTTCAGTGATCGAAAAATGATTTCCATTCGATCTGCAACAAATACTCTCCGCTCACAATCTATCCTTGCACACACACTCAGATATATAATTTTTTGGATTTCTACACACATATTTCATAAAAATATAACCATACACACATGTTACATAAAATACATACTTTCATTAGGGTTCGAGCTTGAATTACACACAGTCATAGTCGTTATGGCTAGACTACATTTGTCTTCCTGATATTACATTGTACCATCCTCCCTATCACAATTCCCATAGGATTACATTTATAAAAAGAATTAAAATATCATGGATCATCTTAGATCCATTATTCCCTCCTAAAATTGTTAACTAGATTCTTCAAAGGGAAAATTACATAACAATTTCAACAACTCAATCAAATACAAGGAAATCTCATCTTCTTGGCCATGTTGTGTCTTCTCGAAGTTTCACGAAATTTCAACTTTGATTTGGGGGTATTTTCTCATGCATCAAGCTTCCATGGTTAAAAATATTCATGATCTCTTGATCATGTATTTCTATTGTTTTTTCCATCTTCACTCTCTGGTCTTCCTTTTCCTCATGCATCACAAAGCTTCTCCAATGCTCAGTCAGTGAGCTACAAACAATCCTTTGTAGTAACAATTATGTTTCACCCTGCTACACAATACCTCACTAAGATTCTCTCCTTATCTCATCCTTTCGATATTCTCCTGGTTCTCTCCTATGGAACCTTTTCTGAGCACTCCTTGCCCTAGGCTGCTGCAAATCCACTTACTCTCTTCCAGAGAAATCTTTCCTTGTGCTCTAATACCACTTGATAATTACAAGAGACCATGCCCTGATACTTCATTGATAATACCAAATATGGGGTCCTTAGGATCGTTGATTTCTATCCTTGGACCCATGGGTTTTTCGGCCCACGATATGGACTCAACAGGTCCATGGAAATAATAACTCCTCAATCCCTATCGTGAGATCCTTAATTATGCTTGACACCCTTGGTGGATCATTGGTGCTAGTCTAATTTCCATAAGAACGAATCTAGTCCAAGGGATTAAATCCTATCTTCTTAGGACCAACACTTATCCAATGTGACCGAATTATGGAACCATCATATAAGCTCTATGGATGTATGCATTTAATATGGATCGTTGATCCTGGAGTTGATCAATGATCAACAACCATGAACCAAATTTTGGTGGGAGATATAATTGTTGGACAGTGCTGTCATTGATTTCAAAAAAGTGGATGAACCTGATTGACCAAAGAGAATCTCATAAGATATTGCAGCAAAAAACACATGTAGAACGTAGAGAAGTGGAACTCCATAATCGGGTCAATTGACCATAAGGATGTCAGGAACTTGTGAAAAAATCATGCAGAACATAGAGCAGTGGAACTCCACATTCAAGTCAATAGACCATCAGGATGTCACAAACTTGTGAAAAGCACGCATAATGTAGAGAAGTGGAACTCCATAGTCAGGTCAATTGACCATTGGGATGTTCGAAACTTGTGAAAAACATGCAGAACTTAGAGCAGTGGAACTCCACAGTCGGCCCAATCGACAATCAGAATGTCGGGAACGTGTGAAAAGTTGTTAAGTTTAAACAGTGCCTCTGACTTTGACTTAGATAGACTTCGAATTACAGTGGCTCCGACTCCAACTCCGAATTAGATAACTTTGACTTGCGTTTCCTTCGACTTCAACTTGGATAAAATTCGACTTGTAGTGCCTATGAATCTAGCCCCAATAAACTTCTACTTGCATATTCTTTGACTTTGACTTGGATAAACTTCGACTTATAGTGCCTCCAAATCCAGCCTTGATAAACTTCAACTTGCATTTTCTTCAACTTCAAATTATGCCTCCGACTCTAGCCCTGATAAACTTCGACTTTAATTAAACTTAAAACTTATAGTGCCTCTGACTCCAACCCTGATAAACTTCGACTTGCATTTTGACCAACTCAATTTCCATTTCAAATTCCAGGTGGTCGACTCTATATTACTTTCCAAAGCAACTTTGTGGTTTGAGTGGTCGAGAATTTCCCAACGTATAAACAACCAGAGTACAGGTATTTGTGCCATATTTGTATAAACCATAAGTCACAACAGTCTGGTCATATGGAAATCGTCCATTTCAGGTACAGGAAAATGCACCAGGAAATTGAGTTCAAAATATAATCTATTGAAGGACTAAGATTACAGTAAACATGAGATTAAAATAAGAAGAGTCGAATCATGTCTAATCAAAAGATAAAGGATAAAATACCTTATCAAGATAACTACGAAGTCAAGGAAAATGAAGTTAAAAATGTAATTAAAGATCCTTTTCGTAAAGACATAAAAAAGGAGAAAATTTCTTCCTAATTAAAAATGACAACATTATTGTTATTGTGTTAATAAAATGAAAATGTCCAATGGTTCATTATTAAAAGACACAATGTTTCAATTTAACACCTTTTGGAATACTATATAAACAAAAAGATATGGTGAAAGAAAGATATCTATGTGGTCTACATCAGAACATCAGAAGCAAGTGTAGATTCGAAGTAAGAAAGAAAAAGATACTTATGAGGTGAGGGTGGAAGGGAGGAGGAAGGAAGGATTAAATATCCTTTTCTAATTAAAGTGTAAAAATAGGGAGTTGGTGCTTCCTAGAGTTGGTGCTCTAAAACAAGGGAGTTTGTGCTTCCTAGGGTTGGAGCCCTAAAACCAGGGAGTTGGTTCTTCCTAGGGTTGGTTTCCTAAATCAAGGGAGTTGGTGCCTCCTAGGATTAGTTCCTTGAATAAGGGGATTGTTGTCTCCTAGAGTTGGTGCTCTAAATCAATCTTCAAATAAAACTTGTAATTTAAGTTTATATTTATTGATGTTGTTTACTAAATTTTCTTGTTGATTAATAAAATTAATAAATTATTATTAAAGATTGTTGAAAATTTATTAATATTGATTCACCCCCCCTCTCAGTATTAAATCATATTCCAACAATTGGTATTGGAGCAGGTGCCTTCAACACAGTCTAATAACTTGAAGGTAGATTTTGCATAATCCAATGGATCAACAAGAAGGAATGTCTTACACTAGAGTACCTTTGTTCAAAGGGAATGATTATGAACTTTGGAGTGTGAGTATGAAAGGCTATATAATGTCCCTGGGTTTTGATATCTGGGAATCTGTAGAAGATGGTTACATTGCACCTACTACTACTCCCACAAACACAGCCAACAAGAAGCTTTGTAATGACAATGCAAGAGCAGCCAATGCCATCCTAGGAGGATTAGCCAATCCTATATTTGTGAAAGTAATTCATTGTAAGTCAACCAAATAAATATGGGATAAACTAAAGGTCATATATGAAGGAGACAACAAAGTCAAAAAGGCCAAACTACAAACCTACAAAACACAATTTGAAAACCTGAAAATGAAAGAAGAAGAGAACATAGTAGAATATATTCAGAGAGTAGATGAAGTGGTCAACTCAATCAGAGAATTAGGAGAAGAAATCATAGATCAACCCATTGTCCAAAATATCTTGATATCATTACCCATAAGATATGATTCTAAGATTTATACTCTTGAAGATGGACCAGACCTTGATAATCTCACAATGGATGAACTAAATGGGATACTCACAACGTATGATATGAGAACAGGGAAAGAAAGGCCAACAAAAGGAGAAACAACCTTCAAATCATCTAAGGAAAAGAAGAAATAGGATAAAGTGTCTAATGAAGATCATTTAGAGACATCTAATGAAGAAATAGCTAACTTCATGAAGAAACTCAAGAAAGGAACTGGTAGATACAAGGCAATTTCCCTCTAATATGCTTTAACTGTAGAAATATTGGACATTTTGTTTCCAAATGTCCCTATCCAAAACAAGAAGAAAATGATAATGAAGGAAATTTCAAAGAATAGAAGAAGAGACAAACCAAAGGCAAAAGGAAGGTCTACAAGAAGAAAACCTTTTACATTGAAGAGAACAACAACTCATCTGAAGAAAGTGAAGAAGAAGAGGAATCTGAGCACCTATTTATGGGTATAGAAACTCAAAATAATCACACTAAAAATAACCTTGAGATTTAAGAAGAAAGCTCTGAGGGTGAAGGAGAAGTAGATCTTGAAGAAGAGATAATCAGTGCCTTGGATGAACTCAAAAAGTATAAAAGGAAGAATAAATCATTAAGAAAACAACTTTCGGAATATGAAGAAGCACAAAATTCAAAAGAAAAAGAAGTGTCAAAGACCATCAAAGAAACATGGTAAGTCATCTATTATTTAAAGACTCAACTCCAAGAAGCTAAAAGAATAGAAGAAGTCAATTTGAAACAACTCAATGATAGGGAACAAGACTATGAAAAGCTAGAGGCTGAAATTGTCCTACTAGGAAGAGAAATTGAAAAGGAAAAGAAACAGTCAAAGTTTGAGAAAAACTCAGATATTTTGAATGATATTCTTAACCACCAAATACAACCAAATGATAAAACATGATTGGGATATGATCAAAATTCAACCTCTACTGTACAGAAAACTGATAAACAATCAATCAATTATGCAGATGCTCTTAGAAATTCCTTAAAAAGAGAATACAACAAGATAAAGATGGCACCATTAAAGATTGGTTTTAATAAGAAATCACCTCCTCCAACAGGAAAAGGAGATACAATGATTAGAAGGACTCCTCCTAATATATATAAACATATCTTTCTTAAATATTGGTATTCATGCAACAACTTTGGACACAAAGAAGTACATTATAAAGCCTATAGAAACTATAAACCAATAAATTTTCAAAGATATAAAAACAACAAGAATTATGTAGAGAAAAGAAATTATAATTCATTCTCTCCTTTACAAAAGTACAATGTTGACTGCCACAAGTGCAACAACTATGGCCATAAAGCTAGTGAATGTAGATTAGCAATGCCATCATTGAAGACAAGCAACTCTAACAAACATGATAAGAAGATATGGAAATAAAAACATATAGAAGAAAAAGTAACAGAATTTAAAGTGGCCATGTATGCAAAGAACAAAAAGTGCTAGTGATATATTGATAGTGGATGCTCAAAACATGTGGCAAGAGATGAAGAAAAATTTATCACTTTTACAAAGAAGGATAAAGGTAAAGTCACTTTTAGAGATAATGTATCTACCAAAATACTAGGGAAAGACACAGTTTCTTTGGGAAACAAGAAAAATAAAGTAAAAAATGTGTTGCTAGTAGAAAATTTAAAACCTAATCAACTCAGTGTAATCCAAACTTGTGATCAGGGACATATACTCATTTTTTGCTCACAAAAATGTGAAATAAGAAGAGAAGGATTAGGAAACTTAGTTGTTATTGCACCAAGAACCTCAAGAGATCTATATATCCTAGATATTGAGGAAGAATACGAATTTCATATGAGTCAAGTAGATGAAATATGGATATGGCTCAAAAGTATGGGATACTTGAGCTTTGATAGCCTCATAAAAGCTAGTAAAAAGGGATTTGTAAAAGACATGCCAAAAGTCATCAAGCCTTCAAATCCTATTTGAAAACATTGTCAATTAGGGAAGCATACAAGAGTCTGATTCAATACAAAAGAGAATTTTACATCAAAACCCTTGGAGAATGTTTACACTTACCTCTATGGGCCCTTTAGGACTAAAAGTATACAAGGGGAATACTACTTCATGTTGATCATTGATGACTACACAAGGATGACCTAGGTGTATTTTCTCAAAGAAAAATCTGAGAAATTTGAAAATTTTAAAGCATTCAAGACTTATGTAGAGAATAAAACAGATCTCAAAATCAAATGTTTAAGATCATATAATGGAGGAGAATTTACCTCTAAATAATTCAATGAGTTTTGTGAAGATCATGGAATCAAGAGACAATTGTCTGCTCCAAGAACTCCTCAACATAATGGAGTTGTTGAGAGGAAAAACAAAATTGTTCAAGAAGCTACAAGAACTATGTTGAATGAAGCCAAGATCCCAGACAAATTTTGGAGAGATGAAATATATACAGTAGTCCACATACTTAACCGACAACAACTGAAAACTAACAATGAGAAAACACCTTATGAATTATGGTTTGGAAGACCAACATCTGTGAAACATTTCAGAGTCTTTGGAATTAAGTGTTACATCAAAAGGGATGAAGAAATATAGGGAAATTTGACTCTAGATCAGATGAAGGTATATTTATGGGATATTCACCTAAAAAAAAGGCCTACAAGTGCTATAATCTAAGATTGCACAAAATAGTAGAAAGTGCAAATGTGAAAATAGATGATCTAAAATTAAGAAAAATCAAATCTCAAGATGAAACAAAAATTGATGAATGGAGAAGAACCAGTAATGATGAAGAAGATGGTGAATCAAAAAATGAAGAATATCTTGAAGAACTACAAGAGAATGAACCAAAAATTGATGGAGGGAAGGATGAGGAAGAAACACCATTACCAAAAGCACCATAAAAAAAAGTTCAGAAGGATCACTCTGAAAATCAAATTAAAGGGGATAAAGAAGCAGGAGTAGAAACAACAAGGAAACTTATATTTGATTCTAAATAGGCGATGATCTTAGTAATAGAACCCAAACATTTTGCAGAAGCCAGGAAGAGTGAAGACTGGATAAAATAAATGAACGAGGAACTTGATCAAATTGATAAAAATCATACATGGGAACTTGTCCCTAGACCAAAAGACAAGAATGTGGTAGGAACCAAGTGGATATTCAGAAACAAAATCAATGAAAGTGGACAGATCATAAAGAAAAAAAACTAGATTATTATGTAAAGGATATGCCCAAGTGGAAGGTATTGAATTTGAAGAGACTTTTGCCCCAATAGAAAGACTAGAGGCCATCAAAATGTTTTTGGCATTTTCATTCTTGAGAAACTTCAAAATTTATCAAATGAATGTCAAGTCAGCATTCTTGAATGGAACATTAGAATAAGAAGTATATATTGAGCAACTAGAACAATTCATATTAATAGAAAACCAGGACTATGTATGCAAACTAAACAAGGCTATGTATGGTCTTAAATGAGTTCCTAGAGCATGGTTCTCAAGACTTGATCAGTATCTACAAAAACAAGGATATAAGAAAGGGACTACTAACAACAAACTATATATCAAAATTGAGGATCAAGATATTATTTTTGTGGTGGTATATGTAGATGATATAATATTTGGAAGTAATCTTACTATACTAAGAAAAATGTTTGCTATAGAAATGTAGAAAGAGTTTGAAATGTCTATGCTAGGAGAACTAAATTTCTTCCTAGGTTTACAAGTCACTTAAATAGATAAAGGAATATTCATTTCCCAAACTAAATATATCAAATAAATGATAAAGAAATTCCAAATGGAATACAGTAAACCCATTTGCACTCCCATGGTCACATGATGCAAACTAGGCCTAGATGATGATTCACCAAAAGTAGACCAAACCATGTACAAATCAATGGTTGGTAGTTTGTTATATACAACAAGAAAAAGACCATATATCTTGCAGGATGTAGGAGTAGGAGGTAGATTTCGATATACACCTAAATAAACTCACATGAAGGTAGTAAAAATAATATTCAGATATCTTAAAGGGACCCTAGAGTTTGGTTTATGGTTTCCAAAAATAGAATATTTACATTGACTACTTATACTAATGTAAATTGGGTTGGTAGTGTAGATGAAAATAAAAATACTAGTGGAGGAGCATTCTATCTGGGAAAATGTCTAGTATCATGGTTAAGTAAGAAACATACCTCCACATCACTATCCATAGTAGAAGCAGAATACATTGTTTTTGCATCCTATTGCACTCAAGTGATATAGATGAAACAAACCCTAGAATACCTACAAATTAGATATGATCATCCAATTACTATCAACTGTGATAATACTAGTGCCATAAATATCTCCAAGAATCCTATCATGCATTCTAAAACCAAACATATCCAAATTAAATACCATTTTCTGATAGATCATGTTTCTCAAAAGGTAGTCAAAGTGGAATATTTTGATACTAAAGAGAAAATTGTTGACATATTCATAAAACCTCTACCAAGAAGTACCTTTGAAAATATTCGACAGAAATTGGGAGTGATTCCCATAACTCATTAAAAACTACAAAATCAGAAGGAGGAAATGGACAGGGGGAGAAAAGAAAGTCCCTTATGTCATTGTTGTCAAAGGGGGAGGATCAATAGTAAAATGCATTTACCAAGTTAAAATAAAGGGTTCTTACTATGTTTCCATCAGTGCCAAAGGGGGAGAATGTTGGACAGTGTTGTCATTGATGTCAAAAAAGGTGATGAACTTGATTGATCAAAGAGAAGCTCAGAAGCAATTGCAACACAAAATACATGTATAACGTAGGGCAGTGGAACTCCACAGTTGAGTCAATCGACCATTGAGATGTAGGGAAATTATGAAAAAAACACACAGAACGTAGAGCATTGGAACTCCACAATCAGGTCAATCGACCATTGGGATTCCAAGAACTTGTTAAAAACATGTAGAACATAGAGTAGTGGAACTCCACAGTCGGTTCAATCGACCATAGAGATGTTGGGAACTTGATAAAAACACGTAGAACGTAGAGCAGTGGAACTCCACAGTCGGGCCAATCGACCATTGGGATATTGGTAACTTGTGAAAAGTTCTTAATTTTAAACAGTGCCTCTGACTTTGAGTTATACAGACTTTGAATTACAGTGCCTCTGAATCCAACTTTGACATGGATAACTTCGTTTTACATTGCCTTCAACTTCGACTTGGGTAAACTTTGACTTACAAATCCTCCGACTCCAACCTCGATAAAATTCGACTTCCATTGCCTTCGACTTTGACTTTGATAAACTTTGACTTACAGTGCCTCTGACTCCAGCCTCGATAAAATTTGACTTGCATTTCCTTCGACTTCTACTTGGATAAACTTTGAATTACAGTTCCTTTGAATCTAGCTATGATAAACTTCGACTTGCATTACCTTCGAATTCGACTTGGATTAAAATTCAAAATTACAGTGCCTCCGACTCCAACCTCGATAAAATTTTACTTGCATTTCCTTTGACCTCGACTTGGATGAACTTCGACTTGCATTTTGA
>ML795072.1:42128-60938 GCA_009831015.1 Picea engelmannii | reverse complement strand
CCTCAAAGAGGCTTATTATCTGAATTTCTCTCTTTTTCAAGGCGTTGAGTACTTATTCTAAGTTTTTTATGCTATTTTTATATTTGGTTCTTAACATTTGGTGTCAGAGCTCAAGATTTTTAGGTTTCATTGTTGCATCTGAGAAACCTTGGAATTTTCACTATAATATGTTTTCTGGGCCATTTCATAAAGAACTCGGATATTTAATAAACGAATCAAAGTACTTGTGGTTAAAAACTTAGCTTTTGAGTCTTTATACTTTCATATATATAGCCTGTGGAAGATCTGATCTAGGTGGATATCGGTGGCCACCCACCTATTCCAACTGCCTCAAAATAGTCTTCTAGCAATTTACTATTTTTAGCAGTTTTTCGATTCCTAAACTTCTGGGCCATTTTGAGGGCCTAAATTAAGTTTTTTTGGGATCGAGCACCTCAATGATAGAACAAGGCTCTAATTGAGCCCCAAAAATGAATATTCTCGACGATACCCTTCCAAAGATCTATTGTGTGCCCTAAATGGAGATCGTATTCCAAAGTTATGCCCCTGAGAGGTTGATACACCAAACTACCCAAAACAGGGTCCACAAAACTGTTGGCTTTTCATCTTCTGGGGTTAGGGTTTTGGATTTTATTTATGTTAAAAATGCCTTTAGAGCCTCATTGTAATCATCTTCTTTCCAATGTGAGTAGCCATCACATCTCTTCTTAGAGATAATTTTCCATCATTCTAGTGAGTCTTTCACTCTATATTTCTATAGTTTTGTACATTTCACTCATTAATAGAGATTGTGTATTATTGTATCTCTGTCTTTATGGTTGCGTCTTTGATATATTTATGTTATATTATTGGATATCTGAGATATCTCTGTACATTTCTTTATTATATCTCTAGTCTCATTTCGTATCAGAAATAATCTAGATCAGTGGTATCAAAGCAGGTTGCTCTTGATCATTTTTTCAGTGCATGTCCCCGATGAGGTCCGAGTATAGAAAGTTGGGTTTCAAGCTTGCCTATATTGAGGAGAATTTCTCTTGCACGAAAAATAAACCCTCCATGGAGGAAGAAAATAAAAACGACATATTAGACGATTTTATTAATTTGTTGCTTGAGCAAGCTCTCACGCGATAGAGGGATGAAATGATGGAGAATTTTTCCCACATCCTTCAATGTTTTCCGATAACAACAGTCACATCTTCATAAAGTGACCACTTTGGAGGCACCTCTCCTTTCAAGGTACAAGTTAATTTTGATATTCCCATATTTCAAGGACAGATAGATGCGGATGCCCTAGAAAAATGGTTAAATCTGCTAGAATGTTATTTATTTGTTCATAATTTCTTCAATAGGGAAAAGATCACATTCACACTCCTTAAGGCTCTCCCCCATGTCAAACATTGGTGGGAAACTTACTGGGAGAAAATTTCCATGGAGTCTGGAATATATGGGGTCGGGTCCACTTGGAAATTATAACGACCAATACATGAGATGGACCACACTACGGAAAGAGAGGGGCCAAGTAGTGTCAGAGTTCACCAATACCTTATGTTAGCACATAGGATGGTAGGGGTCAAAACAATTTAGATTTTTATTGTTTTGAGTCATAGGATTTTTAATTCTTAGGATTTGGGTTATATTTCATGCCATAACTCAATTCTTTGAATTTTCCTTAAGCATAGTCTTGTTTTAGTCTTGGTTTAGAGTTTTAGTGTCATGATATTATTCATCATAATAAGAATAAGGGTCCACATGGGTCACACTCTTGGTCTAAAAAATCATCATCATCATATGTAGTGTCTCAAAGGTGTACACAAGTTTCCATTATGTAATTTTCAAACCATTTAGAGGTCAAGTCAGAGGTTAGATATATTTGTTGCCAACTCACCTAAAAGTTTGCAGCATACTAAGAAGCACCTCATGCACTTATCTTTCATCATTTCAATTTGGAAAAGTGTCATGGGATATTTCATTGTCCTAATCTCTTTCATTCAGTATGGTTTTCAAATATTATGACAAGGAACAAACTCTAAGACTTTCCTTCAAGAGCGCTACTGGAATTTGAAAATTGGCACTGCAGACTAGCACTACGAACTGGTTGTAGAATATTGTTCAAGATTGGATGCCTCCCTTTAATCCCATCTCAGGTTCACAAAACACAAGTTTAATTTCATACATACCAGGTAACCCTTGATGAATTTCATGTTTAAAGGTTGATTAAAGATGTAAAGTTGTTATGTATTGTTGGCGCTACAAATTGTTAATGTTCATGCATTGCTAACTCTTAAACCCATTGTTATGGTGTTCTAAAACCTACTCATTAGTCAATATTTTTATCTCAGGGTCATCCTACAATTCCATTTTGCAAACAAGTCATATTTCCCACTGATATTTCTACACTGTGAACTGTTTGTTTTAACCCTGCACCACAAATTGCGCATTGCAGATTGGCATTGTGAATCCTCTGTCTTTTGATTGACTAAACCCTTATAAATTTTTAAATCAATCTAAATCCCAAGTTTTAACAAGTTGTATAGGTTCCCTCTCAAAAATAAAAAGTATGGTCAATCCTTCATAAAATCGAGTTCAATTACATTGTAGACTGGCGTTGCGAACTGGTACTGGCGCTTCAAACCCTTTGTTTTTACATAGTTGCATCTTTTTCCTATCTGCACTTTTAATCAAGGATAAATTGTTGTCCCTCTTATCATTCCTATTTGAAATTTTCCCCACTCCATACCATTATTGTGTATAGATTTTCATATGGGTGAAATCTAAATATATTAGCTCTGCAATCAAATAGTAAAAAACCCTTGTTTTACTATATATTTTACATAGAATTTTCATAAGAGGTTACATGAGGTTTTTTTTTTTTAAAGATAGAAACCATGGACAATCATCAAAGCAAGAAAATCCACAAGCAGGGAGAAATTGTGAGAATTGAACCATATGATATGCAACTCATAAACTCTAAACCTTTTTTCAAAGAATCCTTTCAGAGGGTGGGTTACCTTAACTTTTTTCAAAAAATGCAAAGAGGGCATCTTGAAGTGGCCAAATAATTTTCACTTAATCTTAGTGGAACAAAGACTAAGGTGGGTATGTTGGAGTTTGAAGTCTCTAAGAATTCTAGTTCTGTAGCTATAAAGATACCTGATCATGGTGAGAATTGGTTTAAATACATGAACCTGAACTCTTCTTTATCCAAGGAATTCTTTAAACCTGAGTATCAAGGAGACAATATATCCAAAGGAGTGCCTAGAAGCCACATGCTGGAATATTTTGACAAGATGCTCAGGGTCATAAAAAGATACTTTACATGTGAAGGGAGGTTCAATATGGTATACCAATACCATATGATATTATTGCTACACTTTACTAGGAAAGAATCCATGAACATTCCCTTTAAATTTTCAGGAGAATTGACAAGATATCATATAGATTCCAGGTAAAGTCTAAGTAGGTGGAAACTAGTGTTTTTCACTATGGGTTGATCAAGATGTTAGTGCTGGAGGAGTTGAAGAAGACTAACATTGACCGAGAAACTTTCCTAGCTACATCAAACTTTCATTTAGATATTTATCCTACACCATAATCCAAAATACAAATTCCTACCCCAGTTGAGTAGACTTTGCAGACAGATTCAAGCAAGAAGAAGAGGGTGACTAGGAGTAATAAATATTTCCAATCTTCTGATTAAGCAGAAGAAGGTGGTCCTTCACAACCTCTTGATAGAGAAATTTTACCTATGGTAGAAACTAATCCCATGGAGATTCCCTCAAGCAAATAAAGGAGCTTAAAAGGAAAAAATCTTGTCTTTTCCTCACCAGTCGCTGTAGAAAAAGTCAAACCTAGAAGACCCTTTACTAGATCAACATCCAAACAATATGTTCCCATTAAGGATGTTACAACAAAGACTTGAATTCATAAAAAAGAAAAATATCAGTCTTCTAAGCATCCCATATTGGTTATTGACATCAACACGCCTCATCATGAAAGTAACCCTACCTTCAAAAGGCTCATGAGGTAGCTCAAGGAAGCAAGTGCTTAAATTGACAAGTTGAAAAAGGAAGATTTGGATTCAAGGATAAAGCTAAAGGAGATGTTGGATCCATATGAGGAAACAATTGATAAAGCAAGGTTAATGTATAAGAGGTTTTTTCCCCTTCACAAGTAACTCAAGAATGTATATAGGAATAATAGAGCCTGTCAAACTAAAATCCGAAGATTAAAAGTAGAGTTGCAACCTTTCAAAGAAGAGGTGGAAAAAAGGAACTTAGATATGCTACAAAAGGTGGCTAACAGAAAAAGTTCCAAAACCAGAAGATGAATACAAAATGATCCTCCAAATCAACATCATTTTTTTCAAGGCTGCTACAAGAAAGTTTGCAGCACCTGGACTCATTGGCACTACAAACTGGTTGTTTTAGCATAGTTTGCAGCGCTGCACTGCGAACTCAATTTTTTGAAGATTTTGGAGGTGGGGGAGATTGCCAGGTGTCAGGGGGAGTGCGTACCAGTATTTAGAGGATCAATTTCACTTTATAAGGCCACATGCCACAAGGAGTTTCAAGCATAAAGACACATCATCAATTGTTGAGGACTTGTCGTATACGTTGCCAACATATTCCTTCAAAATAGCAGTTTGTTATTTTCTTGTTGTACACCTGTTTCCACACTTCCCTTAGGCATGGAATCCTATGAGGAAGTTAAGGGGTGAATTGTAAATCTATCTATTGATGATTTTGGCTATTTAAGAGGCATTGTAATAGGAGAAGAGGTTTGAATGGTTAAACACAAAACTCTTATCTTTAGTCTTTGATTGTAACAGAGTTTTCCTGATGTATGAACCAGATTCAAGAAAATTTTAATGGTGGAAATAATTCTTTATCCTACTGTCATATTTTTCTTATCTCACTTTGATATTAGTCTCTGGTGAAGGATTCATCATGTTGTTGTTTATTTATTGCAATAAATGATTTATTGTGGTATTGTATGGAAATTGATCAAAGTGTTTTTTTCTTTGGATTAAGAAATTCTTATTCAAATGAGTTTCTTTCATATGTGTTCTAGAAATACTTGATGTAAAACTGATACACATATTTCACTTCTCTTATTAAGTCTGTCATCTCTCATTTATATCTCTTAAACCTTGATTTGAAGCTATTCAAAGCCTTCTTTGTTGGTGTGTATTTCATGGAAGGATTTGTGATTGAAATCTTAAACTGAGTTTTGCATCCATTTTCCACACTCTTTAAAAACATTATTACTCACATTTTGATGGGTATTAGGCTTACATCTACAACATTCTAGGTGTGACTTCTAGTGCTAACATTTTTGGCATCGTTGTCAGGGATGGATTGAAAATTTTTCCCTGGGTTGTACGGAAAAGACACTACTAATTTTGTTGGTGTACATAAATCAGTAAACATAAAGACTGCATAGTGCAGTTGGTGATTCCAAATTTCAGTTGTGGCTCCCAAAATTAGGTACACGAGGTCTAATCCATAGTCACCTCTGGCTGCACCTGAACCTGATCTAGAAAAAATCATAAAGAAGGGAAAATATTTGCAAGGATCCTCCTCTTATAAATTTTCAGGTACTTCTAGAGACATACCTAACTCTGCGTTCCACACACCAGTTGTTTCTTCTTATGTTTCTCATTTACCTATTGCTGAACTCTTGTAAAGTCAGAACTAGCATATTTTCCTGTAGAATATTCAACTTGTTCTCCTGAGCTGAAAGAAGAAAAATGGGAAAATTTTGATTTTCTTGCATCCCCTGAAATTGTAGAGTGTTTTAGACATGGAAGTTTGGAATATTTCTCTCTCTTAGGTTCTCCTTCTACCCATTCTTTTAAATTTTTTGTAACTAAAGAAGAACGAACCTCAAATTTTGTTGAAACCCCCCCAGCTTCATCCAAGACCCAACCACCTTCTGTTAAATACAAAGTTTCCCCACCTTATACTCCTCATTTTCCAATACTACATGTTATACAGATTGTATCTTTACCTGTCAAAACACCTTCTACTTCTCTTTAAAGTCATAATCCTCCTTTTCCAAATCAAATGGCAAGGGCTAATCCTCCTCATAATAGGATGAATTCCATTGTGGCTACTATGTATGCACCATTAGTGCTTCCCCAGCCCATGAATTATCTTCCAATAGGAGATTACCTTAAGTATATGCCTAAGTTAAGAGGAGAGGAAGATATCACTGTAGAAGAACACCCTGTTGCATTTTACAGTTAAGTAGATAATTTCAATATTGAAAATGATGTCTGGATGAGGGTTTTTGTGCAAATTTTAGATGAAGCTAGAAAGTGGTTTAGAAGTCTAGCTCCTAAATCAATTGTTGGAATTTAAGCCTTAGATGATGCCTTTTTAATACATTGGGGTGACAAAAAATACTTCTTATATTACATCATAGAATTTTGGGCTCTTAAAAGGAAAGAGGGTGAATCAATGTCATATTTTTCAAACAGATTTAACAAGATGTATAACAAAATTCCTACTGAGATTAAACCTACTGAAACTTCTTCTAAAATAACCTATGAAAGTTCCTTTGACCCATAATTATTTATTTTTTTGAGAGAAAGAAGGTCTAAAACATTATCCCATATGCAAGATGATGCTCTAGAGGTTCAATAAAACATATTGGTAGTAGATAAGTTGAGGGAAAAATATGATAGAGATAGAAGAAAACAAAAAGAAAAAGCCTCATCTTCAGATGCTTCAGGTATTAATACCCAAGTTGATGAATTGACTAAGTTGGTTAAGTCACTTTTTGCAAAAATGGAAAAATTAAAACTTGAGGGGAGACAAACAAATAAAAACCCTCAAGATTTTGGAAATAGAAATAATTTCAGAAGACAAAAAAATACACCTAAAATTCTACAGAGATATCATAGAATTAGAGAGGATTAGAAGGTTCAAACTCCTCTATAGAACAATTTGGTTGATGATGAAGAAGGAAATAATGAAGAAGCAGATCAGGAAATTCATTGTTTAGGGGACACAACTGCTTCCCCTCATTTAACACAATCTACTTATGAAGAATATTTAATGAGAAATCAGATAAATGAGTTAAGTAAAGGATAAAAAGTGAATGAAACTAAAAAAAAATACAATTTAAGGTCAAAACAAAAGGAGGGAAAACCAAGTACATCTAATCATCCTAAAAAATCAGATACCCCTCCTAAAATAGTGGTTGCACCAAATAAAGGAACAAAAGAACATAAAAACTAGCCCATCATTAAATCTCTTGCTAAAGAAATAAAGGAAATTATGAAATCCCAATCCTATTTTAATTTTGAGAATGAAATATAGAAAATCAAAATTTCTATCCCATTCCTAGAGTTGATGAAAAATGAAGATTTCAAGAAATCTATTTCAAAAATGTTGCAGCCTGAATCTTCTTCCCATTCAACATAATCGGTTAACTTACAAGATGAAAAACCTGTAGTTATATTGGGACCACTAGTAGAAGACGTAGATGACTCCTCTCCTTCCTTTTACACTTCTTTGAATATACATGATAAAATCTTGCACAATTGCCTTATGAACTTAGGTGCATCCCACAACTTGATTCCTAAGGTTTTCATGGATGAATTGGGTATGTAAATTACTAAAGCATATCATGATTTGTATTATTTTGACTCAAGAAAAGTAAAATGTCTTGGGGTTATCAAATATTTAGTTGTCACTCTTTTTCAACTACCTATGAAGAGCATAGTCATGGATATTGTAGTTGTAGATGTTTCTCCTAAATTTGGGATGTTGTTGTCTATATCATGGATCAAGAGGTTATGAGGGACATTGAAGATAGATCTTTCTTATGCTACCATACCAGTCTTTGGGGGTGAACATACTAGGTTGTATAGAGAAGCACATTTTGCATATATCATTAGTGATGAAGGAAATCCAACAAACCATCCCATCTATGTTGTTGATACTAATTTAGAATCTATAATTTTACATCTTATTAATTTTCATCAGTTGCCATTGGAAATAAAAAAATCAGTCACCAACAAAATGAGAGACATCTAGACAAGGTGCTCAAACCTGGAAAATGTATTTTGATGGTGCATCTTCCAAATATAGTGTTGGTGTTGGAGTTGTGTTGATTTCTCCTTCTCAGGAGGTCATAACCTTGTCCTTCAAATTGGAATTTGAAACCACAAACAACATTCTAGAATATGAAGCCTTAGTTTTGGGGCTTAGAGCTGCAAAGGGCATGAAAATTGAAGAATTATCAGTTTTTGGAGATACATAGTTGATTGTGCATGAAGTCATAAATATCTATCAAGAAAAAAATACAAGACTAAGAGATTATGGGAATGAGGCATGGGACCTTATTGACAATTTCTTCGTATCCTTCAACATATCTTTTGTTCCCAGAGAGGCTAATACATTGGTTGATTCCTTAGATTTTTCTGCCAATAATTTTAAAATCCCACTACCTCCCAAGCCCAAGTATGATGTTGAGGTAAATTATAGACCTTTTATACCTAATAATGTCAAGCATTGGAAGGATTTTTTAATATGATCAAGAACTAAATAGGTTTTTGGAAACAGTAGATGAATTGTTTTCTCTTCATATTGACCAAGATTCAGATGATGATAAAAATATGCATGCTGATAAATTTCCGAACAAGATTGCAGATCACAAAATTGTTCATTTTCCTAGTAATCATATTCCTAAAGGATTAGTTCCCTTGGAGAGACTATTTGATAACAATGAGGAGGATGTGAAGGTGAGTGGTTCAAGTGAAAATTTTGATCTGAAAGAGTGTAATCTAGGCACTGAAAGGGAACCTAAATATGTCAAATTGTCCAGTAGTTTATCAGAAAATCAAAGGGATGAATATATCAAACTGTTGAAATAATTTGCTGATGTTTTTGCATGGAAGTATGAGAACTTGGAAAATTATAATACTAGAATAATTGAGCATAGAATACCTTTGAAGGATGATACCAAACCTTTTAGATAGAAACTAAGGTAGATCAACCCTATGTTATTTCCCATTATGGAGAAAGAGGTCAAAAAATTGCTTGATGCCCAGATCATTATACCTATGAGGTATTCTGATTGGATAGATAACTTGGTCCTTGTTAGAAAGAAGAATGTTGAGATCAATATTTGTGTTGAATTCATAAACTTAAATAGGTGTTCTAGAAAATACAATTACCCCTTACCTAAAATGGAGCATATCTTGCAAAGGGTGACAGGCTCAGTCAGGATGTCAATGATTGATGGATTTTTGGGCTACAATCAGATTTATGTATTACCATAGGAAAGAGAAAAGACAACATTTACCACTCCTTGGGGTACATTCATGTATTCCAAGATGCCTTTTGGTCTCATGAATGCAAGGGAAACTTTCCAACGTGCAATGGACATTGCATTTATTGGAGAGAAAGACAAGTTTTTGGTTATTTACTTGGAAGATATCAAAGTGTTTTCCAAGTCCGATCAAGAGCATTACCAACATTTAGAGAAAGTTTTCCTAAAGTGCAGAAAATATGGGTTGTCACTTAATCCAAAAAATTCTCTTTTTTCCATGAAAGAAGGTAAGCAGCTAGGACATATTGTCTCAGCTGAAGGAGTAAAAATTGACCCAAATAGAGTAGAGGCTATCAAAACTCTTTCTCTCCCAAGGTCCAAGAAATAAATTTAGTCCTTCTTAGGTAAAATAAACTTCTTGAGGATATTTATATCTAACTTTGCTGAGTTAGTCAAATTCATCACATCCATGTTGAGAAAAGGGAATGAAGTAAAATGGACACCAGAGGCTAGGAGTTATTTTGAGAAAATAAAACAATCACTAGTTGATGCTCTTGTTCTATTCAATACTGACTACTCAAAGGATTTTTTTATTTTTTCCTTTTCCTCAAATGATACATTAGTTTTTGTTCTTCTTTAGAAGAATTCAGATGGAATGGAGCGGTCTATTTCTTTTTTCAGTAGGGATTTAAGACATGTTCAAGTCATATATGACATCATGGAGAAACAATATTATGCTTTGGTCAAAGCCCTAAAATCTTTCAGGGTATATGTTCTTCACTCAAAAATTATTGCTTATGTTCCTTCAAGTTATGTAAAAGAAATTTTGATTTAGCTTGATATAGATGGGAAAAGAAGTAAGTGGATTGATAAGATTTTGGAGTTTGATCTTGAGATGAAACCCACCAAGTTGATAAAAGGTCAAGGTTTAGCTGGATTGTTAGCTTAATCAAATTGTAAGGAACTGGGAGTTAATTTCATGAATACTAATTCAGTAAATCAACAAACTAATATTCCTAACAACAACTTGGAAATCAACTCAAAATTGAAAGAATAAAGTTGGTAAAAGGACCTCATATATTTGTTGCAAAATTTGTCACCTCTCGTTGGACTTGAGAAGACCAAAGTGAGGGATTTGAAGGTTAAAGCAGTCATGTATTTCATTGTTGATCATATTCTATATTGGAAATATCATGTATGGGTTATTTTAAGATGTTTGGATCTAGAAGAGGAAAAAACAACTATGACTGATTTTCGTGAGAGTCTATGTGGAGGTCATCAACTAAATCATACAAGATACTTAGAGTTGGGTACTTTTTGCCTAACTTATTCACTAATGTATGTGCAAAGATCAGGACTTGTGACAAATGTCAGAAATTCTCAGGCAAACAACAACTCAAATCTTTGCCTCTGAATCCCATAGTGGTAAATGTCCCTTTTCAACAGTGGGGATTAGACTTCATTGGATAAATTCATCCAACCTCAAGTGGTCAGCATCGTTGGATTCTGATTTCTACTAATTACTTCACCAAGTGGATATAAGTCATTCCCACCATAAACGTAACACACAAATTAGTTATTGTATTCCTAGAAGATATTCTATCAAGGTTTGGTTGTCCTAATAAAATTGTTATTGATAATGTTGCAGACTTTAAAGCCGAGCCTCTGGTGAAGTTCTGTGAAAATTTTGGGATTCAACTTATTCACTCTACTCCATATTACCCTCAAGGTAATGGATTAGCATAATCCTCCAACAAAATCTTAGTGAAGATCATCATAAAGTTGTTGGAGGATAATAATAATTCATGGGATTCAAAATTGAAGTTTTCCCTATGGGCAGACAGAGTAATCACCAAGAGGTCAATTGGCACCACTCCATTTCAGTTGGTCTACGGAACTGAAGTTGTTTTTTCTGTTGAATTAGCTTTACTTGTGGAAAATTTTCTTCAATATCAAGAAGGGGAACTAGATGACATGATCGAGAGGATGTATCAACTTGTGGAAGTACAACAAACCAAGGAACAATTTTTTGATAAAGCATAGAGCCATCAACAAAAAATCAAATAAGATTTTGAAAAGAAGGTGAAGAAGGAAGATTTCACCTTGGAGACCTCATACTCAAATGGGATGCACAAAGGAAAAATAAGAAAAAACATGGTAAATTCGAAGCCCTTTAGGTTGGTCCTTTTAAAATTTCTGAAGTCTTGCAAAATAATACTTTTAAGTTGCAGAATGTGGAAGATTCTAAAATTCCTAGTGGTCCAATCAATAGGCATTTTCTAAAGGGATATTTTTTCTAATAGACATAAGTGGCTTCATTTTATTCTAAATACCAGTCTTTAGTTAGTTTTTTTTTCTTTCAATAATGACTCCTTGCCCAATGGATAAGGCACTGGAACTGAATATTCTTGGAGCCTCATAGGGAGGTCTCCATCCTCTGTGGTGCCATACGTTAGCACATAGGATGGTAGGGGTCAAAACATCTTATATTTGTCTTGTTTTGAGTCATAGGGTTTTGAAGTCTTGGGCTTTGGGTTATATTTCATGTCATAACTCAATTCTTTAATTTTTCCTTAAGCATAGTCTTGTTTTAGTCTTGGTTCAGAGCCTTAGTGTCATGGTATTATTCATCATCATAACAATAAGGGTCCACATGGGTCACACTCTTGGTCTAAAACATCATCATCATGATATGTATTGTCTCAAAGGTGTACACAAGTTTCCATTATGTCATTTTCCAACCATTTAGAGGTCAAGTTAGAGGTCATATCTATTTTCTTCCAACTCACCTAAAAGTTCACAATGTACTAAGAAGGGACTCATGCACTTATCTTTCATCATTGCACTTTGGAAACGTGTCAGGGTATATTTCATTGTCTTCAACACTTTCATTCAGTATGGTTTTCAAATATTATGACAAGGAACAAACTCTAACAGTTTCCTTGAAGAGCGTTACTGGAATTTGAAAATTGTTGTTGCATACTAGCGTTGTAGACTGGTGCTACGGACAACTGTCGTGAACTGGATGTTGAATATTGTTCAAGATTGTATTCCTCCCTCTAATCCTAGCTCAGGTTCACAAAACACCAGTCTAATTTCAGACATACCAGGTACCCCTTCACGATTTGCATGTTCCTTAAAGGATGATTGAGGATGTAAAGTTTTTATGTGTTCTTGGCGCTATAAACTGTTAATGTTCATGCACTGCTAACTCTTAAACCCATTGTTTTGGTGTTCTAAACCCTACTCATTTGGTCATTATTTTTATCTCAGGGTCATCCTACAATTCCCTTTTGCAAACAAGTCATATTTCCCACTGATATTTCTATGCTACAAACTGTTTGTCTTAACCCTGCACCACAAATTGTGTGCTGCAAATTGGCGCTATGAATCCTCTATCTTTTGATTGACTAAACCCTTATCAATTTTGAAATCGATCTAAATCCCAAGTTTTAACCAGTTGTATAGGTTCCCTCTCAGACATGAAAAGTATGTTCAATCCTTCATAAAATCGAGTTTAATTTCACTGTAGATTGGCGATGCGAACTGGTACTCACATTGCAAACCCTCTATTTTTATAGAGTTGCATTTTTTTCCTATCTGCACTTTTACTAGAGGCTAAATTATTGTCCCTCTTATCATTCCTATTTGAAATTTCCCCCACTCCATTCCATTGTTGTGTATATATTCTCATACAAATGAAATTTGAGTATATCATCTCTGTAATCAAATCCTAAAATACCCATTTTTAACTATATATTTCACATAGCATTGTCATAATAGGTTACAGGAGGTTTATTTTTTTTTAAAGATAGAAACCATGGACAGTCAACAAAGAAAGAAAATCCACAAGGGGGAGAAATTGTAAGAACTAAACCATATGATATGCAACCCATCAACTCTGAACCTTTTTTAAAAGAATCCTTTTAGAGGGTGGGTTTCCTTAGCTTTTATCAGAAAATGCAAAGAGGGAATCATGAGGTGGCCAAGCAATTTGCACTTAATTTTAGTGGAACAAAGACTAAGGTGGGTATGTTGGAGTTTCAAGTCTCTGAGAATTCTATTTCTATAGCTACAAAGATACTTGATCATGGTGGGAAGTGGTTTAAATCCATGACTCTGAACTCTTCTTTCTCCAAGAAATTATTTAAACCTGAGTATCAAGGAGATAACATGTCCAAAGGAGTGCCAAAAAGCCACATGATAGAATATTTTGACAAGATTCTCAGGGTCATCCAAAGATTCTTTACATGTGAAGGTAGGTTCAATATGGTATACCAATACCATATAAAGGTATTTCTACACTTTACTAGCAAAGAATCCATGAACATTCCCTTTTACCTTTTCAGGAGCATTGGCAAGATCTCAGATAGAGTCCAGGCAAGGTCTAAGCAGGTGGACACTAGTTTTTTTTCACTCTTGGTTGATCAATATGTTAGTGATGGAGGAGTTGAAGAAGACTAACACTAACTGGGAAACCTTCATATCTACATAAAAATTTCAATTAGATATTTCTCCTACACCACAGTCCAAAATACAAATTCCTACCCCAGTTGAGAAGAATATGTAGAGAAATCCAAGCAAGAAGAAGAGGGTGACTAGGAGTAATAAATATTTTCAGACTATTGATGAAGGAGAAGAAGGTGTTCCTTCACAACCTCCCGGAAGAGAAATTTTACATGTGGCAGAACCTACTCCCATGGAGATTCCCTCAAGCAAATCAAGGATCTTAAAAGGAAAAAATCTTGCATTTTCCCCACTAGTGGTTGCATAAAAAGTCAAACCTAAGAGACCCTTTACTAGATCAACAACCAAATAGTATGCTCCCATGAAGGATGGTACAACAAAGAATTTAGTTCAGAATAAAGAGAAATATCAGTCTTCTAAGAATCCCATAGAGGTTATTGACATCAACACTCCTCATCATGAAAGTAACCCTACCTTGAAAAGGCTCAGGAGGCAGCTAAAGGAAGCAAGAGATAAAATTAACAAGTTGAAAAAGGAAGATTTGGATTCAAGGATAAAGCTAAAGGAGATGTTGGATCTGTATGAGGAAACAATTGATAAACCAAGGTTCCTGGCTAACAGGTTTTTCCCCTTCATAGAAAACTCAAGAATGTATATAGGAAGAATAGATCCTGCCAAGATGAAATCAGAAAATTAAAAGCAGAGTTGCAGGCTTTCACAGAAGAGGTGGAAAAAATGAACTTAGATATGGTAGAAAAGGTGTCTACCAAAAAATGTTCCAGAACCAGAAGATGAATACAAAATAATCTTCCACATCAACATCATTTTTTTCAAGCCTGCTACAGGAAAGTTTGTAGCAAACGAACTCATTAGCAATGTGAATTGTGTGCTTTAGGACATTTTGCAACACTGCAATGTGAACTCATATTTTTGAATATTTTGGAGGTGAGGGAGATTTCCAGGTGTCAGGGGGATATTGTACCAACATTTATAGGAGTGGTTTCAAATTAGAAGGACACCTACCTCAAGGAGCTGCAAGCATAAAGACATCATCAATTGTTGAGGACTTGTCATATACATTGCCGACATCTTCCTTCAAAATAAAAGTTTGTTATTTTCTTGTTGTACACCTGTTTCCATGCATCCCTTAAGCATGGAATCCTATGAGGAAGTTAAGGGGTGAATTGTAAATCTATATTTTGATGATTTTGGCTATTTAAGAGGCATTTTAATAGGAGAAGAGGTTTGAAATGTTGAACACAAAACTCTGATCTTTAGTATTTTATTGTAACAAAGTTTTCCTGATGTATGAACCCGATTCAAGAAAATTTTAATGGTGGAAATCAATCCTTATCCTACTCTCATATTTTTCTGTCTCACTTTGTTATCAATCTCTGGTGAAGGATTCATCATGATGTTGTTTATTTATTGTAGTAAATGATTTACTGTGGTATTGTATGCAAATTGATCAGAGTGTTTTTCTCTTTGGATTAAGAAGTTCTTATTCAAATGAGTTTCTTTCATATGTGTTCTAGAAATACCCGATGTAAAACTAATATACATATTTCACTTCTCTTATTAATTTTACCATCTCTCATTTATATATATTAAACCATGATTTGAAGGTATTCAAAACCTTGTTTGTTGGTGTGTATTTCCTGGAAGGATTTGTGATTGACATCTTAAATTGAGTTTTGCATCCATTTATCATACTCTTTAAAAACATTATTATTCAAATTTTGAGGGGTATTAGGCTTACATATACAACAGTATATGTGTGACTTCTAGTGCTAACACCAATACCTTTCACACCAAGATTGGTATCAAATACTCTGAGTGACATTTGGTTCTGAAATACCATGGGGATCTACATAGATACATCCAAACTTAAATTCATTTTTGGAAATCTCATCACTGGGTGTTTCTTATCAATTTGTTGTTAAAATCGAGCAGAAATCTAAGCACCAGAACAAGCGGGAGTTCGCACTAGTACATTAGGGTCAAATTTTGACGACGTGTTCGACGTAATTGCCAATTTATATTGTCAGGAAAACAAAAAACAACAGACCCCCTCAAACATCATTTCACATGATGTCTCTTTTCCGATACCATATATATCATCTGTGTTGTGATGTTTCATGCAGACACATGTCATCTCAGATTTTATTGTCCAAACCCCATATAGTCATCGCTACATAGACACTAGAAACATCGAAATTCTGATGTCCTTTTTCGTTGGTCTCCACAATGTGGATGCCATGGGAGTGAAGTTATGGAAATTGGAAGATCGACAGATGGTATCATCGGTGGAGCAACGGTCAACTATATATCAACGACAAGGATGCGATGGGAGCAACGTTATGGACGTCGGATGACCGGCAAATGGTAATGTCGGTGGAGTGATGGTCAGTTATATATCAATGAAAATGACATCATGGGAGTGACATTATGGACTTCGGAAGACTGAATGATGGTAACGTCGGTGGAGTGACGATCAACTATATATCAATGACAAGGACGCCATGGGAGCGACGTTATGGACATTGGAAGACCGACGACCTGTAGGTGTTTTAAAAAAAAAATGATCTCTTGCCCTTCCAACAAACCTATTGGACCTTGTGTAAACTATAACTGAGGGCTAATATCCTTAGGAAATTCCATTGGACAATAGTCTTCACAATCCACATCAATGGAATTGTGTGGAGAACCTTACACTTCTTGAGAGGATCCAACAAGAATATGACTAGGACTTGAGGAGAGAGACCTAACCAACCTCTAAATATCACCTTCAATATTCAAGATCCTTAATCTCAACCTCTTGTATATTTTTTCTACCTATGAAGAAGCACTTTCTATTTTCTTGTTCAGAAGGGCTATCATTTTGACTTATTCTACTTGCAGCTATAATAAGAACATGGAAATGATATCATAGATTGTCTCAACAACATTGACTAAGAACCCTTTTTCAAACAGAAATTTACACCGAGTCTTCAAAATGTGATAAGAGGTGATCATATTAACAATAATCATACTAAATATCTTATCAACGGGGATTCCTAGACCTATAATCCCTTCCTTCCAACTATTAGCCACTATAAAGGCATATAACTTTGATCTAGATTTACACCAAATATCTTGAGTAATCTGATAGAACCAAAGGATGTGTAGTGTGGTCTCCTTAACAGAACAAAAAGGATAGTTACAATCCCCTAAGTTATACTTTTTTAGTCTTGCACAAGAGGTTAAGCCTCCTTCTAGGATGACCCATCTAAACACCTTTAGCTTGTTGTGATAAGAGATTGTTTTAATCTCTCTGAAGAGAGATTATCACTCTCTCCATTCAAGAGAGATAGGCCATCTATTATTCAGCCTATTATACATGTCATCATCAATGCAAGGATGAAGAGCATGATACTAACTTTCAGTAGAAGGACTATCAAGGGGGGTCTCCTTTTCCTAACACTAGTCTTGTAGCCTTAATCCCTAGGGGTGAAAATGGAGCTTACCAAACCATTCCTGGGAGAGACTATTGGTAAAATTAAGGATAATCTATTTGTCTTATGCTTGTAAGTGGAATTTCTCTTTGATAAAAGACCAAGGTTTCCAATTATTGGAAGTGGTATCCCACAAATTTGCAAAAGAGAATATACCCTTATTTTACAATCTCTTTAAAGGGAACCAAATTTGGATTCCTGAGGGGTAGAGGGCCTTTTTGGTCAAAGGATACCACCATAATTTTAAGAATTGATGTTGGTTCCAACTTGGGAATCCTGAGGCTTCCTTTTATAGCAAGATTTGCCTCACCCTATGCAATCTTGCACAAAAGGCCTTTTTCCATTTCCGCATGCAGACTTATCATCCCTGTTTGTAAAATCCAGAGCTAAAATACACATTTTTCCACATGTACGCACATTTCCTACTATAAATCATTCTTATACGCAATCTACACCACTACAACCCACGTACATCGGGATTTGTGCCAAAAAATGAAAATTAATGTCAAGTTTCCATGTCACGATAGGAGATCTATGATCCTTGGCCTTCCATATACTGGAAACATTTCGACTCATCCCTTTAGATCCATTTGAAGGATACAAATGGGCCAATTCTAAGCTATGGAAAAGAGGATAAAGAATTCAACTTTGAGATAAAAGTTACTCTAGAGAAATTATTTACTTCATATTGAGTTTGCATCCCTTTGTCCTTTTAGTATGAACAAAGTGTTCAACCCCCAAGCTCTTCCCTTAGTGATTGAGAACCTCATCTTATGAGCTTTCCTTTGGTGGAGGATTGAAGTGGTGGAGGCCCAGCTGGAAGGAACTTAGTTTCTCAGTTCTGAACCATGCCGAAATGGAAGTCTGTAATATTTTCACTTATGTTGATCATTTATTAATAGAAATACTCATTTCCTGTTCAATTGATATCTTGAAAATATTTTAGTTATTATCCATGGGCATATTTGTTATGTATATTAATGGATTATGTTATCTAATGTGATAACCTTTTATATTATCACCATATGCTTGCTTTTCTTGGTTTTTGAGAACTAGTTGCAGGCATATAGCTTCGGGTCAAATTGCTCAATGGTGGACTTCATCAAACATCTGGACGAGGTAGGCCTCTTTCTTATCTCTCTTGCATATTCATTTATATAGCATGTTTTTGGGATAGAGTTGATTTCTGCAGTCGTTTCCATCTGTTGTGGTTTACCCTAGCCATAAAGAGTTTTTCCCTCGTAACACTTCCAATGAAGTGTTGTGATTATTTGTTGCCAATCCCTCTAGAGGATTTTAAGAATAAAGCTACCATGGATTAAAAAAAAAGGTACAACCACAAGGACATTTTCAAAGAAAATATTAGGCACTTTATAACCTTTCACTAAAGGATGGCCAAGTCTATCCCTTATGATCTATTTCCATAATTCATTTCCCTGTGTGGCCTTAAGAAACGACGTTTCTACCAAGGTAAGGCCATAAGTGGCCAAATGAGGAATGTTAAGTCCTCCATCTTGTGGTTTCCTAGTGCACACCAACCACTTGACCATAGTTAGACCTTTTTCCC